>CM070489.1:625094-667594 GCA_036324585.1 Champsocephalus esox
AACTGGATTTCAAAGCAGTTTCTGCTCGTCTAGACAGAAGAGGAGGAAACCAGATCTGAACCACAAAGAGTTTCACTCCCGCCTGACAGGAAGCTCGTTTGCATTGAGACACTGGAGGTGTGTGTGTGTGTGTGTGTGTGTGTGAATGCGTATTCAACGCTCCCTCAGCAATGCAAAGTAAAGACACTCCGGCCTCAGCTTGTCTCTCGTCTCTCTGGCAAACAGAGGGAAGTCCACCCTTCATTTTTTATCCTCTGTAACTTCTTATCGTTTCTGGCACACGTGAAGTCGTGTTTTCGCCACGTCTGGAGACGCCGACGCGAACTGTCCTGCGGGAGAGGACGAAAGTGAAGTGTGGGGGGAGGAGTGACGAGAAGACGAATACGCCGCAAACTTCGACTTCGCCACGACCGCCATCAGTGAAGATGATGGCGATGACGATGATGAAGCTTTGGCGTCGGGGTTTCGCAGCGTCCGGCAGCTAAGTCCGTCCCCACATGGGCAGCGTTGGAACAGCTCCAGCCCGTGGTTCCCCTTCCGCCGGTGTCGCGTGCAAACCTGTCCCCCCCGCAACACCGGCTTACAGATCCGGGTCCAGAAGTGACGGGCGCAACACAACGCCTCGGAACAGTCTGAGGAGCGGAGGCACGGGTCGCCCACCTGACCTGCACACGTGGGATACTCCATTAGATAATAATGCATTGGATTCGTATAGCGCTTTTCGTAATGCTCAAAGACGCTTTACATAAATCAGAACAGAAACACCACAAGGAACGATACGACCGCCATTCTGTGAAGGTAGCAATTACAAGCAGAATGTCGCCTTGAGGAGAGTTCAAGAGTGTGTGTGGAGAAAAGCGATAACTGTGACTTTCAACTCAAGGCAATTGAAAGAGCTTCCACACACATGAGAGACATTCGGAGCATTAAGAAATAGTGCAGCAGAAAACTATTATAACATGGCATTTCAAAACACTCACTTAAAAGCAAAGATTGTAAAACACTCTAACAATGAAGCAGAATGTGATGAATTCAAAGTGAAGGAATCTCACCTTGACTGGAGGGTCCTTTGGGCTCCGCCCGGCTCCGCTTCCTCCAGCCTCTCTTCTGGGACAGAGTACTCATCTCTCCGTCGGGCATCGCCTGAGACACAAAGTCGTCTGGAACGCAGATGTCTGAGGGAGGGACGAGCGTTTACAACGGATAGACGGAATAGAATGAACGCAGGAAATGTGCTAAATTGTTGAACTAATAAAAAGGAATAAAAGGAGCATCATGAGAAAGACTGATTTCAAAGCATTGTTCTACTGATTCGCAATAATGTGCTTTGGACATTCTAATGACACTTGAAACCCTTTGTTGTGCGGCTCTTATTTTTAGCAGGTACCGAGACATTCTGCCTCAAATCATTTGTAAACAGTAAATAAAACTTGCAGCTCGTATTTCTGACTTTCTTCTCATCTCAATGTCACTTTTCTTTTTACAGGGTCTAAAACACTCAAGACATTCAGATATCACTATAACACGACAGCGATATGACAGTACAAGTTCAACAAGTATATATAATATATATATTAATCTTACTGTTGCTGCAGCTGTTTCCAGGACAACACATGCTATCTCTATGGCAACGCCTCTTCCTCCTGCGGCAGGTCTGACAGCGGGAGTGGGCGGGGCCTTTGGTGGGGGCGTGGCAGTAGCTGCCCTCGCGGCACTCCAGGTCGCTCATGCACTGATACAGCTGCACAGACACCCAGAAGCACCGTGACTTTGTTATAATGGACCGTGGTGTTGAGGTGATGGAACCTTTCCCGCCTCCAACGTTCCATCACCTCAAAGATAGAGATAACGCCATGACGTCACACACTCACCGTCAGGTCCAGACTGGGCTCCCACGTGCTCCTGTTCAACGGCAGCGCGTGCCCCTCCCGCAGGATCACGGTGCGGATGGAGTTCAGTCTGACACGAGCCTCCCTTCCGCGCGAACACGTCACGAGCACGAGCGCGAGACTCACCATCAGCACCGAGTGAGGGTGCATGACTGCCGAGGGGGCAGAACAATAAATACATTAGAAGAACTCACACAAATGTTATAAAAGGTACAAATAATTATAACATTTGTAAAATAAGCCTCAGAAATAACAGCGTTTCACTTCTTCAATGAACATCACACTAAAAACGAAAAAGATTTTCCTAAAACTCGTGAATCCTATAAATTAACACAATATCCTAAATGTCCTTTGCATTGTTTAACTTCTGTTCTGTTGTTCTGCGTTTAAGACACTTGCAGAATGTATACATATCTGTCATTTTAAAACCTATATTCCTACAAGCGGGTAAAGCACATTGATACATCCTACCTGTTGCTTCCAGGGAGAAGTCCCCTTTCTCTGAATCAGGTTCAAAGGGCGAAATAATCCCGGTTAGTTTAGTTAAATCCCACTTCCGGTGTGTTTCTGCTGCCTCCAGACTCTCAGATGCTGCTGATGTCTGCAGGACTTCAGGTGAACTGGTCCCGGATCCTCGTGCACTTTATATCTGCTCACAGGTGTACCCCAGCAGCACCGCCCCCCCCTCCCCTCCCGTGCAGGCATCGTCGATACCTGCAGCCATCGATACAGAGAGAGAGAGAGGGAGAGAGAGAGAGGGAGAGAGGGGTGCATGTCTCTGGAGCCTCTGCAGCAATGAGGATGTATTTACATGCAGCCCACATTCTTTAAGATATGCATAGAGTCTCTAAAGTGTATTATAACTTTATCACCGGTAGGTTGACACGAACGATGCATTTGACTTGGTGTCGTGGTGCATGCATTCAAGTAAAACCACAATTACAAAACAGATAGATAACTAATTTAAGAAATCTATAATGACATGCAAAAGATAAAGTACAATATAACAGGATTTACATTGAAAGAGGATTGGCTGTAAAACAGATTCCCAGCCTGGCGTCTACAAAGTAAATCTATAATCTGATGATGTCGGGATGACGAGAGGAAGAAGCACTCAGATATTGCACTTAAAGTCAAAGTAGAGTATATCTTAAAAAATGCAGTTCATTTGAACTTTATATATAATACTAATAATAATAATCTGTAATTATGTGAATATAACATTTCTCTGCGCTAACTATTTGTATATGTGTGTAAAAATATATTCTCCAAAGTGTTTTAAAACGTTAAAATATCTCCCTCTTCAGAAAATGTAAATACTCAGAATCAGAATCAGTATACCTCCAAACTATTCTGAAGTATTCACAGTACTTCATTAAATGTACTTGGTTACAGAAAGGTGATTCACAGCTATTAACCCACACATTTCCTGTTCACGCACCCACACACGCGCGCGCACACGCACGCACACACACGCACATACACGCACGCACGCACACACTTGAGTTTCTGTATCAGATGCACAGAATAAAACATCGCCCCCTTGAGGTCAAACCTGGAACTGCAGAAAAAACGGTTACAATTTTAAAATGAAGTAAAAGTACACACGTTTAAACATGTACTTTATGCACCAAAAGTGACTCATCATGCAGAATAATATATATTATAGTATCATATCTTGTTGATGCATTCATGTGTGCGTTGCAGCTGCGAAAAGGGGAAGTTTGCGGCGAGCGACACAACAGAGAGAAGTGAGGGTGAAATCAGGGCAAAGCCTCATCCCGATACCCCTCCTCGACTCCTCCTTTCCCTCACTCGCTTCCCTTCCTTGCGTCTTAGCTCCGCTTCCGTAAGATGCGAGCGGGAGACAGGAGGAGGAGACGCGAGGACAGAGGAGTCCTCAGGTATTCATTGGGATGTCCTCGTTCACTCTGAAACGACTGACACGTGCACAGCTGTACCCCCTCTCATCGGGCTGGACTGGAGACCCTTTAGAACCGGCCCATCTGTTGTTAAATATGTATTTCAATGATGAATCTTTGTCTTCTTAGTCAAGGAATGCAATGTATGATGGTTGGTCCTGCTTTGGTGTTCCGTTGTGGTGTAAAATGCAGCCTATATTTAAATACAAATATAATGATAGTAATGTGAAAGCCTTTTAGAAATGAATTGCACATAATAATTCCCACGGAGCTGTGAGCACTTATATGTGACGCTTTTCCACTCATCTTCCAGTTCTCCGTTTTCCTCTGTTGAAAGGGACCAGCTGTGAAGGTGGGGGCGGGGCTTGTATACGAAAACACTTCCGCTAGTCTGCTTGCGTGTGTCCTCCCTTTCGTCTCGTCCCTCACCCCTCCTCCCTATTGGGACGTCCTTCAACATGGCGTGTCTTGATCGATTTCCGGGTCAAGTCCCGGAGGAGGGGAAGAGAGGAGTCGAGGAGGGGAAGAGAGGAGTCGAGGAGGGGAAGAGAGGAGTCAAGGAGGGGAAGAGAGGAGTCGAGGAGGGGTATTGGGATGAGGCTCCTGTCTTGGATCTGAGAGACGAACAGGAAACCAGAGACAGGAAGTGGTGTATGTGAGGAGCTTCAACTCTTTACTTTGCATGACTAAATATACTATAATTACTACTATAATATAATTCCTATTCTATAAATACTACTATAGGCTACTATAAATGAACTTCCCTTTAAGAATGAAAAACTAGCTCCATGTCTACAAGCGGCAGCCTTGACGTGATGAACACATTCATGCATTGGTGTCAATACGACACTTCCTGTTTAACATCAGAAGTACTTTGGGCACTCAGGCTTTGTTGGATCACTGCACGTGTTTCTACACTGTGGTGTAGATAGATGCAGAGAAGAGATGTGATGTGTCCAAGAAGAGACGCAAAGCAACCAAAACATAGCAACCACAAACTGACAGAATATGACCCGATAGAAATGCACGGTGGAAAAAACAGCCCAACAAGAATACTGAAGAACCAAAAACACAAAGAAAAGAGATTAGATATGAAAAGCTGCTCTCTGCTGGGCTGGAGACTCTTTTGACTACTTCCTGTATATCTACTTCCTGTATATCTACTTCCTGTATCTCTACTTCCTGTATCTCTACTTCCTGTATCTCTATTTCCTGTGCGCCTCTTTACAGCCTGGCTGCTCACTGATGGGCTGAAGTCGAAAAGTCCATTTAGTTCAGGACCCTTCCTCACGGAGTGAAATGACCCGGAAGCCCCTCAGTGGCAGCCACGATAAGAGCCGTTCCACTTCTCTACATGAAAGGAAAGGAGGTTTCAAGCTTCCTTTATAGCCTCCTTTAGCTTAGGAACCACTGGACCTCCCTTGACGAAAGGAGAGGAGAACATGCTGCCCCACAATGCATTGCAGCCGCAGCATTTGCCGTCACTCAACAGTCGGCCGTTCACGGAAACAACCGATTATGAGGAGAAATGATATCATGAAAGTTACGGTGCTGATTAAGCATTTTAAAACATAGGTGGTGAGTTGCAAAGTGCTTTGTTCTGAACGTTCATCAGTATTATAACAAAGAGAGAAATATGAACGTTAGTTTTCACTGAAATGATCAAATAAAGTCTCTCAGTCTTCACTGAGCTGTGTGGGGTTTGTTCAGCTTCTAAAGATGTCTGAATGGTGATACACACAGTGATAGATGTTCAGGACTAACGTTTATAATAAATACATCTGTATTGATTTAAGATCTTTAGTTCATACAGTCATACGTATTGGGATCATTTGTATTAATGTGGACCGGAGGGAGAGGGGGACGAGCAGAAGTTTCACTTTCCTCTTTCTCTCAGGTCCAGCTTTGGTCCTGAAGAATCTGTTTCTCTGTTGTCTCGTTCACAAAGCAGAGCAGCAGCATCAGAGCACGGAGCAGAGTCTCTAGATGAGTTCACAGCAGTCCCTCGTTCTGATTGAGCATCCATGTTTGTAGTCCGCTGTATAGAAAACTGTGGTTTCCATGGTTACCCCACAGCAGCAGACGCACATTCAGGACGTCCGCTGGCGCATCATAAACACGTCGGATAGTGAAAGTGCATTCGATTCTCTAAAGTACCGCAGTCTCTTCTCCTAAGTCCTTTTTAATTCTCCTATCCACTATCCCTTAACCCCGTGACCTTTCACTCAGAGGTCAAGGGATAGACGATAGGGTTAGAACTTAGGAGCTGATTTTTAAACTATCCGACTGCAGCCCCCGTGTTGGATCTGAGAGACGAACAGGAAACCAGAGACAGGAAGTGGTGTATGTGAGGAGCTTCAACTCTTTACTTTGCATGACTAAATATACTATAATTACTACTATAATATAATTCCTATTCTATAAATACTACTATAGGCTACTATAAATGAACTTCCCTTTAAGAATGAAAAACTAGCTCCATGTCTACAAGCGGCAGCCTTGACGTGATGAACACATTCATGCATTGGTGTCAATACGACACTTCCTGTTTAACATCAGAAGTACTTTGGGCACTCAGGCTTTGTTGGATCACTGCACGTGTTTCTACACTGTGGTGTAGATAGATGCAGAGAAGAGATGTGATGTGTCCAAGAAGAGACGCAAAGCAACCAAAACATAGCAACCACAAACTGACAGAATATGACCCGATAGAAATGCACGGTGGAAAAACAGCCCAACAAGAATACTGAAGAACCAAAAACACAAAGAAAAGAGATTAGATATGAAAAGCTGCTCTCTGCTGGGCTGGAGACTCTTTTGACTACTTCCTGTATATCTACTTCCTGTATATCTACTTCCTGTATCTCTACTTCCTGTATCTCTACTTCCTGTATCTCTATTTCCTGTGCGCCTCTTTACAGCCTGGCTGCTCACTGATGGGCTGAAGTCGAATAGTCCATTTAGTTCAGGACCCTTCCTCACGGAGTCAACTGACCCGGAAGCCCCTCAGTGGCAGCCACGATAAGAGCCGTTCCACTTCTCTAGATGAAAGGAAAGGAGGTTTCAAGCTTCCTTTATAGCCTCCTTTAGCTTAGGAACCACTGGACCTCCCTAACCGACAGGAGAGGAGAAAGTGCTGCCCCACAATGCCTTGCAGCCGCAGCATGTGCCGTCACTCAACAGTCGGCCGTTCACGGAAACAACCGATTATGACGGAGAAATGATATCATGAACGTGACGGTGCTTATTAAGCATTTTAAAACGTAGGTGGTGAGTTCCAAAGAGCTTTGTTCTGAACGTTCATCAGTATTATAACAAAGAGAGAAATATGAACGTTAGTTTTCACTGAAAGGATCAAATGAAGTCTCTCAGTCTTCACTGAGCTGTGTGGGGTTTGTTCAGCTTCTAAAGATGTCTGAATGGTGATACACACAGAGACAGATGTTCAGGACTAACGGTTATAATAAATACATCTGTATTGATTTAAGATCTTTAGTTCATCAATCATACGTGTTGAAAACAGTTTCCGTGCAAAATGACCAGCGCAGCAGAGTTGCATACTTATTTCATCGCAACGTACTTTTATCCATTTTGATGAGAAATCTCTTCTAAAGTACATTCTGTTGTATACAAGCTAACACCTATATAGCTTACAGAGTTAAGCTTTGTTCGCAAAGACAAAGGGAATTAAAGAGGTTTTGGCTCACTTCCTGCACTGACAGTTACGCCCCCTCAAATTGCTTGAAAAAGACGTCGTACAGGGAAATAAATGAACGAAGCGCTAATGAGCTTACATCTCTCCTTTTATGTCTTCATATAAAATAGTCGTGGTTGGGTTTCAGTTGAAGCTGGCATTGTTAAACGTGAGAAAAATGCTTTAGAAACATTCAATTACGCAAACAAATAGACATGATATGAATCAGGAAGTGCTTCCACACCTTACAACCTTTGAACTTGTTCTTTAAACATGTTCTGTCTTGAATCTACTGTTAGACGACAGTTCTTGACTTCCGTCTGACTTCCGTTTCTCACTTCCTGTACGGTGAACCGTTTCCTGCCACAGAGCACCGTGTGTTTTACAGTGCAGTCAGAGCGAGGCAGCACAGGGTTAACTTCTCTGAAGCTGCTGCAGCTTTGAATGAAACCTGTTTCCACTCGCCTCGCATACCTCAGCCTCGAGGTGTCGGCTGGCTCTCGGCTCTGAGCAGAAGCTTCACATCGGTCACGGCTCAGCCATGTTTGTCTCCAGATTGCTCTGCAGGGCGTCACCCCGAATCAACACAGTGAGTTTAACTTATTGTAAACAGCTTTCTGACATCAAGTATATTTAAGACCGACAAAGTGGAGGGACTCTTCCTCCGTTATCTGCTCGGATAGCTTTCAACTAAACAACTGCATCAGGAACTACTTTAACTGCATACTATTACTACTAACGCTGTGTTATGCAACTTCCTTTGTCACAACTACAAGTATTTCCACATCAAAGCATCTCTGAAAGTATGAACTCTTCAGCAAGCTTCCTCTTTTCCTCGGCTCCATTGTTTCTGTTGCCACACCTTTTGCATTCATATGAGTGCTGGCTCTCTCTCACACAGCATTACTTGTCACAGCAAGAAAATGTCATAATGTCTCTCTCAGTGTGGTCCGGTGTGGTGTGTCGCCTCCAGGTTCAGCACTCAACCTCCAGCTAAAGGTAAACAAGTCCCTCAAACAGCAACCTGTCAGATATCCTACTTCTAAAGAGGATCCAGTCACTATCTGATGCGTTCAAATGATATATGTGTTGGTGAATACATCAAGAATGACAGTATGGTACAAACATACCTTCCTGATTTGTAATTACCCATTCCATTTTCGCCTATAATCAATGTGTATTAAAGTGTATACATTTCAAAGATTGACAAAGATATGATGAGACCTTTGGTTTTATATGTGCAATAACTGTCTGTGAACATGAAGTCCAAATGTGGTGACATTCAGACTATTATTTCCAGAGATACTTGGGATACGAAAAGTTATACCTCGGGTTGGGGGTACCCAACCCTGTTGAGGGCGAACGTTCTTGTTCTCTGTGCGATGACTCTAACGTTGAATCTAATCTAAGCTCTAATCTATTAACCCCTCTCTCCAGAGGTGGGAAGTAATGGAGTACAAATACTGGTACATTTATCTGGTATCAGTACTTTACTCCACTAATTCTTTTTCTGAAGACTTTTTACTTTGACTTCTTTTTAACTCAAATACCTGTACTTTCTACTTCTTACATGTTGAACTCAAATACCTGTACTTTCTACTTCTTACATGTTGAACCCAAATACCTGTACTTTCTACTTCTCTCATGTTGAACTCAAATACCTGTACTTTCTACTTCTCACATGTTGAACTCAAATACCTGTACTTTCTACTTCTTACATGTTGAACTCAAATACCTGTACTTTCTACTTCTTACATGTTGAACTCAAATACCTGTACTTTCTACTTCTTACATGTTGAACTCAAATACATGTAATTTCTACTTCTTACATGTTGAACTCAAATACCTGTACTTTCTACTTCTCACATGTTGAACTCAAATACCTGTACTTTCTACTTCTGACATGTTCAACTCAAATACCTGTACTTTCTACTTCTTACATGTTGAACCCAAATACCTGTACTTTCTACTTCCTACATGTTGAACCCAAATACCTGTACTTTCTACTTCTTACATGTTGAACTCAAATACCTGTACTTTCTACTTCTCACATGTTGAACTCAAATACCTGTACTTTCTACTTCTCACATGTTGAACTCAAATACCTGTACTTTCTACTTCTCACATGTTGAACTGAAATACCTGTACTTTCTACTTCTCACATGTTGAACTCAAATACCTGTACTTTCTACTTCTCACATGTTGAACTCAAATACCTGTACTTTCTACTTCTCACATGTTGAACTCAAATACCTGTACTTTCTACTTCTCACATGTTGAACTCAAATACCTGTACTTTCTACTTCTCACATGTTGAACTCAAATACCTGTACTTTCTACTTCTTACATGTTGAACCCAAATACCTGTACTTTCTACTTCTTACATGTTGAACTCAAATACCTGTACTTTCTACTTCTCTCATGTTGAACCCAAATACCTGTACTTTCTACTTCTCTCATGTTGAACCCAAATACCTGTACTTTCTACTTCTCACATGTTGAACCCAAATACCTGTACTTTCTACTTCTCTCATGTTGAACTCAAATACCTATACTTTCTACTTCTCACATATTGAACTCAAATACTTGTACTTTCTACTTCTCTCATGTTGAACTCAAATACCTGTACTTTCTACTTCTCTCATGTTGAACTCAAATACCTGTACTTTCTACTTCTCACATGTTGAACTCAAATACCTGTACTTTCTACTTCTCTCATGTTGAACTCAAATACCTGTACTTTCTACTTCTCTCATGTTGAACTCAAATACCTGTACTTTCTACTTCTCTCATGTTGAACTCAAATACCTGTACTTTCTACTTCTCTCATTTCCCAAACAGCTGGTTCCTTTAGTCTGAATGTGTGTTGGTGCGTGATCATTATTCTTCAGAGTCATTGCGTGCCTATTGATTTGAACACGATCCGTGTATCCATCACTTCCTGGTCTTCTCTAAAGAAGAGGGACTGTCGGAGAAATCCTGTTGTCTCCACTCGGGTTTGTTGAACTGAACTGTGTCCGACCTGGCAGCTGCCTCTTTATGATAGGAGGAGGCAGGGCATTTCAGGTTGTTGATCTTTATGAGGAGACAGACACATACTTGTTGTCTCCTACATATCTAATTTCTATGAGGCGTGAAGGAAGTCCAGAAGACGTCGCAGATGTCCCCACGCTTTTCCGACACACGCGGCTGATATTAGCGCCACCTCGATTTACGACTTTGTTGTTATCTATCTCCGTGTTTTGGACGATATAAGCCTGATGTTTTTTGCTGCGCCGGTAACCCTTTGAGCAACATGCCCCAAGTGTGTGAGTTAACCCATATCCTTCGTATGTGATTGAACTCTGCTCCTTCTTGCAAGAATAAGCTAGAGCCTGATTTTTGATTCTCAACCGGGTGTTGAGTGATATTTTCCTAACAGGGACCAATGGAAACGTTGTCATGTTGCCGTTGGTCACCATGGAAACATTCATTAGCTAACAATGACATTATTGTTCTCCTAATATAAAGGGAGGTCAGGTACTCTTTAAAGCAGCTGCTAGCTATGGGTACTTTTTACTGAAGTACACTTCAAAGCCTCTTTACTTTGGCTTGAGGAAAGAAGTTTAGTCAGTACTTCTACTTTCACCAGAGTATTTTTAAACATGAGTGTCAGTACTTCTACTTGAGTAAAGGATGTGTGTACTCTCTCTCTCTCTCTCTCTCTCTCTCTCTCTCTCTCTCTCTCAGATGCATCAGTTCGATACAGCCTTGGCCGCCCGGTCCTCTCTCTCCGCCTCCCTGCAGGTGGCCTCGGTCGCTTCACTCTGACGCCGATGCTGACCACCGTGGGAGATCTGCTGAGTGAAATCACAGCCAAAGACCCGGGTGTGCAGAGCGCCTCGCTGCTCAACGGAGGTAACACAAACAGGGTGGTGCAAGACTTTTAAGCACCACATTTCTTTAGCCCATCACCCACACCTTAACGCTTCATCTGTTTCTCAATTTCTGAGCTTCACTGAAAAACTGAAACGTTGAACTTAATTAAATGTATTCTGTCAACAGATTTCACATTTCTGCATGAGGTTAGTTGAAAGCAATACTATTAAGTTGAACCTAATATTTGTTATTTCAACTTTATTTAACTGCTTTGAACTAACCTAACACAGTTATGTGAAATCTGTTGACATAATACATTTCATTGAAGTCAACGTTTCAGTTTTTTTCCGTTTAACCCTAAAACTAAGTCCTAATTTTCAGGGTTTTGAAGAAGTAGAAAGTACTGAAGCAACCGGACTTCCTAAAAACATTCATACTTTAACGAAACTTCCTCAATTTAAAAAACTGTTCTCTCTTTAATAACATTTTCCTTAAATGTCCCGCTTTCTGAAATGTGTTCATGTTCAACGAATACAATCACTTTCCAAAAATGTCCTTGCTTTATAAAAATGTAATCTCTCAGATGCCCACACTTTATAAAGTATCCAGAATGTGGAGAAGGGGGCCAAACCTTGTCCCTAAAGTGTAAAATATTCCACTTCCGCAAAAGGTGCACTGAAGTGTCTTAACAATTCTAACTTTCTAAAAAAAGACCTCACTTTTAAAATAAAAGACTGACTGTTCCTCAAAGTGTACACAAACAAGTGACAATAGCACAAGTCAAGTTTAATAATTAATAAATACCTGAAACTAAACTTTTGTTCTTCCTTCAGATGGACAGAGAATCTCCACATGCACCTTCATGGAAACTGTTCTGGACAAAGATTTTCAACTGATCATCAACGACGTCACACACAACATTAACTCACTTGGACAAGGTGTGTGTGTGTGTGTGTGTGTGTGGGTGTGTGTGTGTGTGTGTGGACTAGCACATTACTATACTTGTGGGGACCTAAATCTGTTTACACAGTCACGTGTGGGGACTCGCCTCCCTTATGGGGACAAAATGGAGGTCCCCATAAGGGGGATCATTCATTTTAGGGTGAAGACTTGGTTAGGGTTAGGGTTAGGCATGTGTAATGGTTATTGTTCAGGTTAGGATAAGTCTCCAGGAAATGCATGTAAGTCAATGTAATGTCCCCTGAAGTGGTGTGTGTGTGTGTGTGTGTGTGTGTGTGTGTGTGGTGAGGTCAGCTCAGCTTAGCTTTGCATAAAAGGGAGCAGCTGGTGAGCTTCAGACCAGGTCAGAATGTGAATGTGTCACCGTGTGTGCACCCCATCCATCTCTCCACGTTCAGGATATGTTCCTCAAGAGCTGAAAGCGACGTTATCGACTCTTTCTCTCACACATTGGTTCTCTGTGATCATAATACAGGTGTGGCTCAGTGTGTGTTAAAATAACACACCCGTGTGTCTGTCCCTCTCAGGTGCGTCTCATGAACATGTGTTGGGTGTCGATGACATGAAGTACGTAGTTCGTCTTCTTCACTCGGCTCTGAGTCTTCCTCAGCAGCTGCACAGCAAACACACCAACCTGCTGGGGAAGCAGGAGGAGCTGAGGAAGCAGCTGCAGCCTCTGGAGACGGTACGGCTCAACACTCACACTCTGACACACCCTGATGAGCGTGGAGATCAGTGTGTTTCCACCTGGTCTTGTTCTTCATCAGGATCCCCGTTAGCACTAGCATGAGCCTCTTCGTCCTGGGGTCCTCACACACACACACACACACACACACACACACACACACACACACAGGCACGCACCCACACACACACGCACAAACATACACACACACACTAACATACGCACACACACACACACACACATACACACACACACACACGCACACACGGACGCACACACACGCACGCACGCACGCACGCACACACACAAACATACACACACACTAACATACACACACACACGCGCACACACACGGACGCACACACAGGCACGCACACACACACACACACACACACTAACATACACGCACACGCACACTAACATACACACACACACACACACTAACACACACTAACACACACACACGCACACACACACACATAAAACTAACAAACGGCTCATCATTTCATGCAATTTACAATGCTCGAGGAAGTGAAAACTAAAATGGTCATCCAATTTTAGCCATCATAAAGCCAAACAAAAAAATACAAATAATTGTACAAAATAATACGTACATAGCCACAGGCACACTTCCATGATATGTTATAGTACTGAAATGATTTGTTAGCAACCTTTTGAATTGTACATGAGAATGTTCCTGTAGGATGAACGGGTGACTGTTTTCTGTCTCATATTTGATTTGGGTAATACGAACCTTCCTTCTGTGTGTGTGTGTGTGTGTGTGTGCGTGTGTGTGTGTGTGTGTACAGGAGAGAGTCAAGATGGCGCTGGAGGCGGAGTCTAGAACAACACAACTGGGGTGGGCGGGGCTTGCATACCTGTCGCTGCAGGGAGGATTCCTGGGTTACCTCACCTGGTAATAAACACACACACACACACACACAGGCCTAACCTTTCTGCACTACGCTATAATCATGTTTTTAATGTGTGTATGTTTGCAGGAATGTGTATCCATGGGATGTCATGGAGCCAATTACCTTCTTCATCTCCCTCACCACCAGCATGCTGTTCTTCGCCTATTACATCCTCACCAAACAGGTGTGTGTGTCTGTGTGTTTCATTTATCATAGTGAGTACTCATCCCCACATTACTAAAAAAGAGGACTGGTCCCCACTTTGCAAAAAAGAAAGATTGGACCCCACTACGTCATAAAAGAAGACTAGACCCCACTACGTCATAAAAGAAGACTAGACCCCACTACGTCATAAAAGAAGACTAGACCCCACTACGTCATAAAAGAAGACTAGACCCCACTACGTCATAAAAGTAGACTAGACCCCACTACGTCATAAAAGAAGACTAGACCCCACTACGTCATAAAAGTAGACTAGACCCCACTACGTCATAAAAGAAGACTAGACCCCACTACGTCATAAAAGAAGACTAGACCCCACTACGTCATAAAAGAAGACTAGACCCCACTACGTCATAAAAGAAGACTAGACCCCACTACGTCATAAAAGTAGACTAGACCCCACTTTGCAAAAAAGAAAGATTGGACCCCACTTCGTCATAAAGGAAGACTAGACCCCACTACGTCATAAAAGTAGACTAGACCCCACTACGTCATAAAAGTAGACTAGACCCCACTACGTCATAAAAGAAGACTAGACCCCACTACGTCATAAAAGAAGACTAGACCCCACTACGTCATAAAAGAAGACTAGACCCCACTACGTCATAAAAGAAGACTAGACCCCACTACGTCATAAAAGTAGACTAGACCCCACTTTGCAAAAAAGAAAGATTGGACCCCACTTCGTCATAAAGGAAGACTAGACCCCACTACGTCATAAAAGTAGACTAGACCCCACTACGTCATAAAAGAAGACTAGACCCCACTACGTCATAAAAGAAGACTAGACCCCACTACGTCATAAAAGAAGACTAGACCCCACTACGTCATAAAAGAAGACTAGACCCCACTACGTCATAAAAGAAGACTAGACCCCACTACGTCATAAAAGAAGACTAGACCCCACTACGTCATAAAAGAAGACTAGACCCCACTACGTCATAAAAGAAGACTAGACCCCACTACGTCATAAAAGTAGACTAGACCCCACTTTGCAAAAAAGAAAGATTGGACCCCACTTCGTCATAAAGGAAGACTAGACCCCACTACGTCATAAAAGTAGACTAGACCCCACTACGTCATAAAAGAAGACTAGACCCCACTACGTCATAAAAGAAGACTAGACCCCACTACGTCATAAAAGAAGACTAGACCCCACTACGTCATAAAAGTAGACTAGACCCCACTACGTCATGAAAGAAGACTAGACCCCACTACGTCATAAAAGAAGACTAGACCCCACTACGTCATAAAAGAAGACTAGACCCCACTTCGTCATAAAAGAAGACTAGACCCCACTACGTCATAAAAGAAGACTAGACCCCACTACGTCATAAAAGAAGACTAGACCCCACTACGTCATAAAAGAAGACTAGACCCCACTTCGTCATAAAAGAAGACTAGACCCCACTACGTCATAAAAGAAGACTAGACCCCACTACGTCATAAAAGAAGACTAGACCCCACTACGTCATAAAAGAAGACTAGACCCCACTACGTCATAAAAGAAGACTAGACCCCACTACGTCATAAAAGAAGACTAGACCCCACTACGTCATAAAAGTAGACTAGACCCCACTACGTCATAAAAGAAGACTAGACCCCACTACGTCATAAAAGAAGACTAGACCCCACTACGTCATAAAAGTAGACTAGACCCCACTTTGCAAAAAAGAAAGATTGGACCCCACTTCGTCATAAAGGAAGACTAGACCCCACTACGTCATAAAAGTAGACTAGACCCCACTACGTCATAAAAGAAGACTAGACCCCACTACGTCATAAAAGAAGACTAGACCCCACTACGTCATAAAAGAAGACTAGACCCCACTACGTCATAAAAGAAGACTAGACCCCACTACGTCATAAAAGAAGACTAGACCCCACTACGTCATAAAAGAAGACTAGACCCCACTACGTCATAAAAGAAGACTAGACCCCACTACGTCATAAAAGAAGACTAGACCCCACTACGTCATAAAAGAAGACTAGACCCCACTACGTCATAAAAGAAGACTAGACCCCACTACGTCATAAAAGAAGACTAGACCCCACTACCCCCAAAAAAAAGATGAATCGCGAGGTTTCTCCAGATAATTAATGGTAAAGGTTAGAGTTGAATGGTTAGGGAGATAATCATGTTATAGAGAGTCTTGTGAGGAGTACAAAGGGTTCTGTGTTCAACTCACTCTCTGTCTGTGTGTGTGTGTGTGTGTGTGTGTGTGTGTGTGTGTGTGTGTGTGTAGGAGTTCATCTATCCGCATGTGAAAGATCGTCAGTTCCTTCACTTCTTCCACTACAGAGCGTCGCACCAGAAATTCAATGTTCACAAATACAACGAGCTCAAAGACGAGCTGGCAAAGGTGATGCGCACACGCACACACACACACACACACACACACACACACACACACATTATATCAAAATGTCTTATTTTGCATGTGTGTGCAGGTGGACGGTGATCTCAGCGTTTTGAGGAATGCCATCCGACGGAAGCCAGAGAGGACTGCCTAAAAATATACTGACAATAGGCGCTTTCACACCGCAGTACTTTTCCCACAAAGGTTCATCAGAACTTAGTTCATGAGAACTCTTTAGTTCGCATTAACTAAGTACAGATCGCGTTCACACCAGAAAAAGTCCCTGGGGGAGGATTAGGCAAATGAAGCCGCTGACGTCACTTCTTCTTCTTCTGCTTTGGGTTTACTGGCAGACCGCAAACCACTTCACGGCGTATACTGCCGCCCAGAGTCCCCGGCCGGAAGTCCCCGGCCGGAAGTCCCCGGCCGGAAGTCCCCGGCCGGAAGTCCCCGGAGTTGGGGAAGGCTTCAGTAGCAGCTGCTGGGAGTCCCAGCAGCTGCTACTGAAGCCTTCCGAGTAAATCTCCAGAACGCCGACACCTCCTCATCTCCACCTCTCCCATGTTTTATTTTGTGTTGCCATAAGTTAGTCTCTCTGCGTTTCTGTGCTGGGCTAATGCTAATGCTAATAATGCTAATGCGAGGATAATAAAATGGCGGCTTCACAAAACCTTTTGGGAGTTTTACGGGGCGTGGTTTGCAATCCGCCCAGCCAATCAGACATAGGAACCTTTTTCTCCCACGAAAGCCCCTGCTCTCTAGCAGGGACGGAAAAGGGGGTGAAAAAGTTATCATTAACTAATTTGAGTTCCGCCTCTTTTTGGTGTGGACCATAGACTGTATATATAAAGGTGTGAACGCAACTCTTCAGAACTATATCGGAACTAAAGTGGGAAAAGTACTGCGGTGTGAACGCGCCTATTAAATGTTATTTTTGCACATTTTTGTTTTTTTAAATGTTGTTATGCTGCCGTCTTTTTTCAAGACAATCAGAAATAAAAAATATACATTTTCTAAGTTTGTATCCTGGAGCTTTTTTTCTTAAATATTGGAATTGCTCCTTTTCTAACATATTATTTGATAACACCCCGTGCATTTCAGTGCATAAACATACAATTATATTAAGTTAAGACATATGTTTATGAATGCACAAATTGGTCTTTTTTTTAATCAACAGTTGAAACAAATCAGATTACCAATTCAGGAATTAGTAATCCATGAAAACAGGACAATGTGTTTTATTGGACACAGTTTTATTTGAATGAAGTCAGTGAACAGATAAAAGGCTGTTTAAAGTATATCTCATTAAAAAAAGATCTTTGATTGAAACTCTTAAATCCCATTTAATCTCAGGAGTTGAACTTGGTGACTGCAGACCATCCGGTGTGGAGTCGGATCCACTCGAAGTAATGAGCAGTCTGTCAGAGAGGGAAGAATAAAAGCATAATTGTTGCATTAGATTTTATATTAAAGCATTTGTGTATCATCATCATCATCATCATCATCATCATCATCATCATCATCATCATCATGATCATCATCATCATTTAAAGAGACTCTTGGTCCATTATTACAAAATATACAACACTCAAATATAAATATAAATTAAAAAAGGCAGCGATGCCGATGTTTCCACAGAGGTGGCATCGCTCACCACTGAGACACGGATCTGAAAGCAGCCTGATGACCGAGTTGAGAAACATTCAATCGACGGATGAATCTGTAGATTTCTCAAGAAAGCATGTGTCGACTCTTGTGTTACAGAACATTTCACCTGCACTGCACCGCCTGGGTTTTCTAAGCAGTATACAGTCATTATGTGCAACCTGGAGCTTCCGGAGGTTCACCTTAACCTCATCTGAACACCGAGAGAATTTTCTAAGACACGCCGCTGTCTATACATATCATCATCATCATCATCATCATCATCATCATCATCATCATCATCATCATCATCATCATCATCATCATCATCATCATCATCATCATCGGTATTTCTGTGTACACAATAGATGTATTTGCACTAATTCTGGTCAAATCTGTAACATTGTGCGATGATTTCACAGCGGATTTACCTCCCACGTGTCTCTACCGGTTTGTATCTGTGTTCCGTTTTATGTATATTTGCTTTTAAAAATGAATTTACCTGTGTATAGATCCCAGGGGACCCAGGCTTGCCGCAATCGTCCCCCCAGCTGACGATGCCCCACAGGTAGGAGACCCCGAGGTCATCCTCACACACAAGAGGACCCCCGCTGTCCCCGTGACACGAGTCCACACTGCCGTCCAGGTCCCCTACACACACACACACACACACACACACACGCATACACACACACTCATGCAGGCACACACGCACACACACACACACAGACACACACACACACACGCATTTACACACACACACACACACACACACACAGAGAGACACACACACACAAAATACAAATATAAAATATTGCAAGAAGTCTATATACATGTAAATAGAATATGATATGTACAGAACAGGATATGAAATTAAATCATGTACACTAAGACACAATTAAATACGGTTTATTGCGATGATAACTATTTCGATAAATAAGTAGATTGCAAGATGACAAACAGATGAATGTTTATCGAGGCATTTAACAGAACTCAGTCTTATTAACACATGCACAGTGTGTGTAATGCAGCAGTTATTTAAAGGGAACACACACACACCTGCACACATCATGCCGGGTTTGAATCGGGGTCCGTAGAAACTCTGGCCGCCATCGATCAGGGAGACGTTCGCCCACAGCAGGACCTTCGATCCTCTGCCGTCTTTCGTGAAGAATTTTAAGATTTTGAGAAAAGTCAGAGTTTTTGAGATTTACAGAAAATTGCCAACTTTTTGAGAAAAGACTCATATAATATTTTGAACATGACAGGGTTTATGATTACCTAGAAGAACCGGTATTCCTCCACCTTGTGACCGTGTAACTCCCTCTCTTGTTGGAACTACTTTACCAAATGCTCTGTCTGTGATGACTATACTCTTGAGAGGATCGTAAATACATGGATCGTGAGATCGAAGCTCAAGCCGGGGACCAGTGAGGCGTTCCTAACTCAGGTGTGCTGAACAGGTGTACATGTTGTTCTCCTGACCTGCAGTGCGTCCCCAGCCCGAGATGCTGCACGTGTGGTTGGGCTGGAACAGCTGATTGGACCACGGCACGCAGACGGCGCTGATGGCCGGGTTCTCCTCCAGACATTCCTCCATAAAGGGGAGCTTCTTCAGCTGCACCAGAGCGATGTCGTTCTCATACGTGGCGGCGTTATAGCTGCACACAAAGACACACGCTACTTAAGTCTCCTATCCGTCAACAACCACCAGACTCAGGGACGGTTTCACCCCACAGGCTATGCAACTATCAAACACAGGGACTTTTTAAAGAACATCCATGAACATTCATCTGTTCGCAACTTACATATTATGTATCTAATGTATCATATTCCAAATACTTGCATATAGACTCTATTTGATCTGTGTTATTGTGTTTCTCTGTGGGAGGAGACTGTGACCTCAGATCTGACTTATCTGCAAACAACAAAAGCCTTGCATCTATCTGCATGTGTGTGTGTGTGTGTGTGTGTGCGTGTGTGTGTGTATGTGTGCATGTATATCCTGTGTGTGTGTGTGTGTGTGTGCGTGTGTGTGTGTGTGTGTGTGTGTGTGTGTGTGTGCATGTGTTTTATTCTCATATGCTCATAAGCTACGATGTAGAAATGGCAACGACATTCTTCTGACCTGAGCTCCTCCAACAATGCAACATAATAAAATAAAATACAAATATATGTACAAGAACAGAATATGAAATTAAATAATGTACATTAGGCACACACACATAATGTGTGTAAACAGAGTGGAGGGATTAATAAAGTATGTCTTCTTCGTCTTCACCCTGATGGCGCCATGTGTAAAGACGAGGTACTTTGCTCACCGCGGGTGGATGCGGATGTCTTTCACTGGAACGATGTCCGTCGTGCTCTGAGATCGAGTTTTCTTCCAGATAGAAAACTTCACACTGAAGGAAGAAGGGTTCGGCCTGGAAGACAAATACTGAGAGTCAAGAGAGGATTACCACGACCACCATAACTGTGCTCAGAACGAGAGCCCAACACAACAACACTGATCTTTTAGCTGCAACTACTGCTACGAGAAACTCTCCAAATAAACAACCCGAAAAGAGAACTGACGTTTTATTAATGCGGTCAAAAGTTTTAGTTTGTTTTTTTACACATATTATTGTGGACGTTGTTCCTTTGGAAATATTTTACATCAATTCAGTAATGTTTCAAATAGTTATCCGAAATGTTTTCTCTTACAATATTTCAGACATTTTTAATGAACTTTTCTGAGAATTTTACAAAGAATTTCCCCTAATTTTCGGGATTTTGCAGAATGAATTCACAATTTCTTTCTCTTTTTATCCCTCCTCATGTACACATGAATATACTTAAACACACACACACACACACACACACACACACACACACATATATATAAATTAGGGCTGTCAGTCGATTAAAATATTTAATCGCGATTAATCGCATGATTGTCCATAGTTAATCGCGATTAATCGCAAATTAATCGCACATTTTTTATCTGTTCTAAATATACCTTAGAGGAATATTTTTAAAGTTTTTAATACTCTTATCAACATATGAGTGGACAAATATGCTTTATGCTAATGTTTATTATCATTTGAACAATGACAAATATTCTCATGAATATTAAACACAACAACCTCTGAACATTACAAATATTCGCCTCAATTCAACCTGGAACCTCTCTCATACAATACAAATGGTGTGTGTGTGTGTGTGTGTGTGTGCGTGCGTGCGTGCGTGCGGCGTGCGTGCGTGCGTGCGTGCGTGTGTGTGATCGTTGGAGCTATGTGCAACTCAAGGCATATGCTCGAACGGGAGCTGCCTGGACGCTGTGATCATGTTGCTGCAATCATGAGTGTGCAGACTTCTCCTACAATGTCCCGCTGTCTGCTTCCTGCATCAAGTCAAGTGCTCGGCGCAGTTGTGTGGATAGGGCGCTCCTCTGTTTTCATTTAAACAGCTCCTTATATCCGTTAGCGCAGCTAGCTAGCACCAGATGCTAACAACAATAGCCGCGTTCACACTGCGGTACTGTAATGCACGTAAGGATAATTCTTCCTTAGTCCTAAAATATTTAACCTTATTCTGTGTGTTGACATTTACGACCATCCCTGCTTCTAATCTCCCGTAAGGAACGTGTTGATGCAGTCGTAAGTTGATACTAGGCTCCACAGATATGAGAGACATCTCCTGTGTCTGCAGATGTTTACCCCCATCCCCAATATGTGGATTTGGCTCTCTGTAAACTAGTTAAAAGGTCTATCGAGATGCGAGGCGGATCAGAATTGACATGGCAACCCACCCGTGCAGTCGGAACCTTTTGCTGCTGTGACTTGTGATGTGAATTCTCCGGCCGTTGACTTGTAATAAACATCATTGTTTGATATCAAAGCTCCAACTCTCCTCGTGTCTCTCTGAGTCCTGACTCTCCATTGCTGCAGAAGTTTCCCTTACAGTACATACACCTATATATGCATACACACCCACATACCTATACACATAGCATTGGCCTTATTTGTATCAGCATACTGAAAAGTAACATACCTGACACAGTGAGCGGCGGTGATCACCCAGCATCCTCCGATGTACGCGCCTCCACAGTCGATCTTCCCTCTGTCGACCAGAGCGATCTGCCACTGGATCTGAGTCTGAAAACACACAGAGATTGATGTTAAGACTACAAGATGTTGTGTCAGATCATCATAAAGTCAGAGATGGCAGAAGACATACATCCTTTACTCAAGTAGAAGTACAGATACTCATGTTTAAAAATACTCTGGTGAAAGTAGAAGTACTGACTAAACTTCTTTACTCACGTAAAAGTAAAGAGGCTTTGAAATGTAAAAAGTACCCATAACTTTGTGTGCTTGGGGTTTAACGGTTTAATGATGGGATGGAGAACCAGCTGTTTCCTCTCATGAATATACAGAGAGACTGTAAGAAGAACTTCTTTATCCTCTGAGGATGAAGTTAAATTGTATATTGACTTTCTTTATTACTTTATTAAACATAACCAAAGACAAACTTTACCCATAAATAATTTATCAGTTTTTCTCAAGAATTTCCTTCACAAGGAAACACGTGCTAAATTAATCTTGTTTTCTTCCGTGCTGTTGGGTTTACGTATTCTGAGATTCACAAAAGTCTGTCCAATCCTTTCTTTTCTCATGAAAGTAATGCAATGTTTTATTATTGTTATAGTTTGTAGATTCTTTATCTTCACGGCCTGCTGAATATGTTCTACTTTTTATTTCTGCTTTAATTCTGTTTTGAGATGTTTACATTCTGTATGTCTACTCTTTAATTTCTACATATGTGCACTGTTATCTGTATTTCAACATGTATCTTTTCTACTTTTTTGATGCTATTTTATTTCTATTTGAGATGTTTACATTTTGGTTTACTTATTTCTAGTCTTTTCATTTCTCGAATGTGCAATGCCTTGTCTTTTTATGCTGCTGCCACGCAGATCTTATTATCTCATCAAATACACAGATGTACAGGTAATAGAACAGGTCCGTCTGTATCTCACTGGTTTTGCGGGGACCCCCCCCACCACCCTCTTCACTCGGGCGGCTCTTTCTCGCACGTCCACCTCGTCTATGTCCACCGTGGTGGAGTTGGCGATCCCGCAGTACAGCTGAGACTCCAGATGCGCCCGGCCCGCCCTCATCTCTGCAGAGAACATGCACAGTGACTTCAATATGCTTCCAGCCCTCATGATGTTAGGAGGACTCAGCAGCTGCTCTGGACGGGCACTCATGTACATTCCTGTTATTTATATTGATTGTTGTGCTTTTATCTATGTCTTAATATGTACAAATGTTTATATTGATTGTGTTTATATAGGAAATACATTTTTGGATACATATTTTTATATATCTTTGTTTTTGCTTTCGGGTGGTGGGAAACGGTATTGCGACCCCTCTGTACAAACAAACTGAAAGATTGACAATAAAGTTGACTTTTGACTTTGATCACAGTGGAAAAAACATTTACTGACTACTTCTGATATTACTATGTTGTGAGTATCGATGTTTAGGGTACATACCTTCTTTGGGAGAGTACCTTTCTTTGCTGGAAACTGAAAACATAGAATAGAAGTTATTTTTACAACAACAACAACAACAGTTGTTAACACTAGAACCGCCAATCGGGTCAATTTGACCCAGAGCTGTTTTTTATTGGATGCAACTTTTTTTCAATAAAATATTAAAGTCTCCCAGTCCGTGACTTTTCCTGAAAGTGTGTTATGTAGCACCCTCTGTTGTTAGCAATTATCAATATGAAGTCAGATTGAAGAAATCGGCAAAAGAATTGCCATTTATACCTATTTCCGCCAAGCGGGTCATATTGACCCCGCCCCTTTTCGCGCTATTGATTTTGCGTGTAAACAAACATGACGTGTTGCTATAGCAACGCCTTTTGTCTACTGCAGTTCCTTTATAGATTGAGAGATAGATTGAGCGAGAGAGAGAGATAGATTGATAGTGAAGGAGCGCCCCCCCGCCCACGGGAGACAGCTGCTCGCGCTCCGCAGCAAACAGCTGTTTGCTTTTCACCCAACAACGACAACCGCCTCACGAAACGTTATGTTGTGCCGTTAATAAACGAAACAATTTAACAAAAATTGCTTGTCAAAATACGAATACCACAGGACCATTTTTATTTTTAAAGCAATACTTTTACTTTGACAATCAACGCATTCTAATGCTGGGTCAATTTGACCCCGGTGGCGGTTCTAGGTATAAAACATCTCAGGCGGTTCTAGTTTAATGGAACACATTTCATCGTCCTTCACTTCAGGAACAGTTATACCTAACTTCCGGAGATGCGGGAACTCTGGTTCTGGTTCTTCTTCTGTAAAGAAAAACATATTTCACATTACACACTTAGAGAGTTTAGACACAATTACTGCAGGAAGCCATGCATGAAAAGACTGTTGGCTTAAATCCTTTCTCACTTTTGAATGCGAACTTCTCTGATTCATCCTCGCCGTCCAGACAGTCGATCAGTCCGTCTGCGAGAGCGTCCGGATGCAAACACACTCCCGTCTTACAGCGGAAAGCTCCGTCCCTGCATTCTGTTTATCAAACATCACATTGTGAAGGAGACACATTGAAGGTCAACATGTGTCCCCTCTTCCTCATGTCTCTTCTACATCAACATGTGTCCCCTCTTCCTCATGTCTCTTCTACATCAACATGTGTCCCCTCTTCTTCATGTCTCTTCTACATCAACATGTGTCCCCTCTTCCTCATGTCTCTTCTACATCAACATGTGTCCCCTCTTCTTCATGTCTCTTCTACATCAACATGTGTCCCCTCTTCTTCATGTCTCTTCTACATCAACATGTGTCCCCTCTTCTCCATGTATTTTCTACATCACCATGTGTCCCCTCTTCCTCATGTCTCTTCTACATCAACATGTGTCCCCTCTTCTTCATGTCTCTTCTACATCAACATGTGTCCCCTCTTCTTCATGTCTCTTCTACATCAACATGTGTCCCCTCTTCTTCATGTCTCTTCAACATCATCACGTGTCCCCTCTTCCTCATGTCTCTTCTACAGCAACATGTGTCCCCTCTTCTTCATGTCTCTTCTACATCAACATGTGTCCCCTCTTCTTCATGTCTCTTCTACATCAACACGTGTCCCCTCTTCCTCATGTCTCTTCTACATCAACATGTGTCCCCTCTTCTTCATGTCTCTTCTACATCAACATGTGTCCCCTCTTCTTCATGTCTCTTCTACATCAACATGTGTCCCCTCTTCTCCATGTCTCTTCTACATCAACATGTGTCCCCTCTTCTTCATGTCTCTTCTACATCAACATGTGTCCCCTCTTCTCCATGTCTCTTCTACATCAACACGTGTCCCCTCTTCTTCATGTGTCCTCTACATCAACACGTGTCCCCTCTTCTTCATGTGTCCTCTACATCAACATGTGTCCCCTCTTCTTCATGTGTCCTCTACATCACCATGTGTCCCCTCTTCTCCATGTGTCCTCTACCTCTGAGAGCTGTGATATATTGAGGAGACAGTTTGATAGGGGACCTTGAATGCTTTGTGTGTGTGTGTTGTTCTTTACGTTTGCAGCACATCTCGTCGCTGCGGTCTCCACAGTGGTCGACTCCGTCACACGTCTGGCTCAGAGACACACACTTGTCGTTTGCACACTTGAAGCCACACCCGTTCCCTGAAACACAGCCAAGGACACGAGACACCTTCATGGTCTCTGATGGCACGAACATAAATGATCACAAGGTCCAAAGGAAGGTCTGGTCTCAGGTGAGGAACAGACAGGAAGTAGTTTGCTTTGTAAGACCCATTTGGATGTATTCTTTACAGTCCAGACAGGCCAGATAGATGGATATATAGATGGATAGATCAAGGCAGGTCACTCCACAGAAACTGCCCTCCTTGCTGTCTCTGAGGAACTGCACATTGCTAAAGCAGCCTCCCTCTCCTCTGTCCTCATCCTGTTGGACCTGTCTGCTGCATTCGACATGAATCATCAGATCCTCCTTCACTCTCCAAGAACTTGGAGTTTCAGGCTCTGCACTTTCCCTCCTCACCTCATACCTCAAAGACCGCACCTACAGGGTCACTCGGAGAGGGTCGGAGTCCGACCCTTGTCAATTAACTACAGGGGTCCCTCAGGGCTCTGTTCTTGGTCCCCTCCTCTTCTCCTTGTACACAAACTCCCTCGGATCTGTCATTAGCCCGCATGGTCTTTCATACCACTGCTACGCTGACGACACCCAATGAATCCTGTCCTTCCCCCGCTCAGAGACCCAGGTCGTGGCACGCATCTCTGCTTATCATCTCAAGCTCAACCTTGACAAAACTGAACTACTTTTCTTTCCGGGAAAAGATTGTCCCACTCTTGACCTGATAATCAACATCGGCCCTTCTGTTGTTTCCCCGACTCAGACTGCACGGACTCTGGGAGTGACCCTGGATAACAACCTGTCTTTCACTGCAAACATCGCTGCTACAACCCGCTGCTGCAGATACACGCTCTACAGCATCAGGAGGACGCGTCCCCAGCTGACCCAGACAGCCACGCAGGTTCTGGTCCAGGCTCTCATCACCTCACGCCTAGACTACTGCAGCTCCCTCCTGCTGGTCTCCCTGCATGTGCCATCCGACCTCTGCAGCTCATCCAGAATGCAGCGGCTCGTCTGGTCTTCAACCTTCCTGAATGTTCCCACACCACGCCGCTCCTCCGCTCCCTCCACTGGCTTCCGGTAACTGCTAGAATCCACTTCAAGACCCTGGTGCTTGCGTGCCATGCTGCGGAAGGATCTGGCCCTTCCTACATCCAGGACATGGTTAAACCGTGCACCCCAGCACGTGCTCTACGCTCTGCATCAGCCAGACGACTCGCTGCACCCTCGCTGCGAGCAAGTTCCCATCAGCAGAAACACGTGGGTTTGCTGTCCTGGCTCCAAGATGGTGGAATGAGCTCCCATTGACATCAGGACAGCAGAAAGCTCACACACCTTCCGGACTGAAACTCATCTCCTTCGACTCCACCTCGAGGATAGAACTACTAACAAAGGACTGGCTCCTCTAAAGCCAGCTGAGCAGCACTTGAAATGCTTGGCTCTATGAAACCTGATGTACTTTATGATTCTGTTTTCTTCAAGGTTGTGTCTTCCTGGTCGAACGCACTTATTGTAAGTCGCTTTGGATAAAAGCGTCAGCTAAATGTAATAAATAGATAGATGGATAGATAGTGGGTTTTCTCTGGAAGTTTTTCCTTGTACGATCAGAGGGGAACTTTTTATTATATTCAATATATCATCATCATTTTCCTCATACTGATGTTATGAACAATCTGTGCTGTTGTATTTGCTGTAAAGTGTCTCTACTGTAGGCTATTTTTATTTTATGTACAGCACTTTGGCTCCACCACACATCGTTTATAAATGTGCTATAAATAAAACTTGATTTGATTTCATAGATATATGGATAAATAGATGGATGGATAAATAGATGGATGGATAGATAAATGGATAGATAGATAGATGGATAGAAGGATAGATAGATAGATAGATAGATAGATAGATAGATAGATAGATAGATAGATAGATAGATAGATAGATAGATAGATAGATAGTAAAACCAATGCATTCACCTTCTGCTGGATCGTGACAGGTGACTGTAGCGATGCTGCTCTCTCCGGTCCTGTGGAAAGTCTGGATTTCACACTCAGCTAAAGAGGTTTCATATCCTTGGCATCGGACCTTCAAACATCTCTCCAGAGACGTGTTGCTGTCACCCCCGTTAGTCGGCGATGTGTATATTGTGGAATTAGCCGTCATTGCACCGCTGTTAGCAAACACAAGTCACACAACACAGTTTAAAATTGAAATACAATCACAAGACAGAATGGAGATATGTGAAATGGGACAGGCTATCTGAAGCTGGAGACCCACACACACTAAGGGTGGACCTAAAGTATATAGAACAGGGTTAAAATAATGTATTATATTACATTATTGCCTCTGCATTGGATTGTTATCTGATAGTGTACTAACTTCATAATTAACTACATCTGAAGACAAAGTCTCCTCAGTGCGCATGTCACAAAATTAGATGCATTGTGGGACATGTAGTTTACTGGCAACGTGCTTCTGTAAAGTGGCATGTAACCGTATAATAAACGTATTCAATTCTTTGAAAGTTCTTACGGGCCACGCAAAATGAGGTTGTGAGACGGATTTGGCCCGCACTTATTTACTGAAGACAAAGTAAAGAGGCTTTGAAGTGTACTTCAGTAAAAAGTACCCATAACTAGCAGCTGCTTTAAAGAGTACCTGACCTCCCTTTATATCAATAGAACGATAATGTCATTGTTAGCTAATGAATGTTTCCATGGTGACCAACGGCAACACGACAACGTTTCCATTGGTCCTCTCTTCTTTAGAGAAGACCAGGAAGTGATGGATACACGGATCGTGTTCCAACCAATAGGCACGCAGTGACTCTAAAGAATAATGATCACGCACCAAACACACATTCAGACGAAAGGAACCAGCTGTTGGGGAAATGAGAGAGGTAGAAAGTACAGGTATTTGAGTTCAACATGTAAGAAGTAGAAAGTACAGGTATTTGAGTTCAACATGTGAGAAGTAGAAAGTACAGGTATTTGAGTTCAACATGAGAGAAGTAGAAAGTACAGGTATTTGTGTTCAACATGTAAGAAGTAGAAAGTACAGGTATTTGAGTTCAACATGTAAGAAGAAGAAAGTACAGGTATTTGAGTTCAACATGAGAGAAGTAGAAAGTACAGGTACTTGAGTTCAACATGTGAGAAGTAGAAAGTACAGGTATTTGTGTTCAACATGAGAGAAGTAGAAAGTACAGGTATTTGAGTTCAACATGTGAGAAGTAGAAAGTACAGGTATTTGAATTCAACATGTAAGAAGTAGAAAGTACAGGTATTTGAGTTCAACATATGAGAAGTAGAAAGTACAGGTATTTGAGTTCAACATGAGAGAAGTAGAAAGTACAGGTATTTGAGTTCAACATGTAAGAAGTAGAAAGTACAGGTATTTGAGTTCAACATGTAAGAAGTAGAAAGTACAGGTATTTGTGTTCAACATGTAAGAAGTAGAAAGTACAGGTATTTGAGTTCAACATGTAAGAAGAAGAAAGTACAGGTATTTGAGTTCAACATGAGAGAAGTAGAAAGTACAGGTACTTGAGTTCAACATGTGAGAAGTAGAAAGTACAGGTATTTGTGTTCAACATGAGAGAAGTAGAAAGTACAGGTATTTGAGTTCAACATGTAAGAAGTAGAAAGCACAGATATTTGGGTTCAACATGTAAGAAGTAGAAAGTACAGGTATTTGAGTTCAACATGTGAGAAATAGAAAGTACAGGTATTTGGGTTCAACATGTAAGAAGTAGAAAGTACAGGTATTTGAGTTCAACATGTGAGAAGTAGAAAGTACAGGTATTTGGGTTCAACATGTAAGAAGTAGAAAGTACAGGTATTTGTATTCAACATGTGAGAAGTAGAACGTACAGGTATTTGGGTTCAACATGTGAGAAGTAGAAAGTACAGGTATTTGTGGTCAACATGTAAGAAGTAGAAAGTATAGGTATTTGAGTTCAAAATGTAAGAAGTAGATAGTACAGGTATTTGTGTTCAAAATATAAGAAGTAGAAAGTACAGGTATTTGAGTTCAACATGTAAGAAGTAGAAAGTACAGGTATTTGTGGTCAACATGTAAGAAGTAGAAAGTACAGGTATTTGAGTTCAAAATGTAAGAAGTAGATAGTACAGGTATTTGTGTTCAAAATGTAAGAAGTAGAAAGTACAGGTATTTGAGTTCAACATGTAAGAAGTAAAAAGTACAGGTATTTGTGGTCAACATGTAAGAAGTAGAAAGTACAGGTATTTGAGTTCAAAATGTAAGAAGTAGAAAGTACAGGTATTTGAGTTCAAAATGTAAGAAGTAGAAAGTACAGGTATTTGAGTTCAAAATGTAAGAAGTAGAAAGTACAGGTATTTGAGTTCAACATGTAAGAAGGCAAAGTAAAAAGTCGTCAGAAAAGATGTACTTAAGTACAGTAACGTAGTATTTGTACTCGGCTACTTCCCCCCCCCCTGCTGGTTTGTATTGTAAGTTATAATATGATGTAATCTTCCCACAGGCGGTTTCCGTGCTCCTTGCAGACCACGTTAGCGGCCGCCATGTTCCACGTCTCGCTGCAAACCATTAACTCCTGTCCGTCCTGAGGGTTCTTATCGTTGGGAAGGAAGACTTTAACGCCTCCTGTCAGAGAGTCTATTGAACTCTTGAATGTTGGATTCTCCTCTGTGGTGAAAGAGAAATGACGGCAATTAGAAATAGGAAAATAGCAAAAGTTATATATGTGAAAGTAAAAGTACCTGTTGGTTGTTCAAATCAGCTGAACATTGTTAAATATTCAACTTGTATTAGACTTTACTACACTGTAAACCAAACTACAGTAATCTCTACGTACCATAACACAATGTTCTTAATTTACTAAGTACACAATAAAAAAATGATGGCAATTAGAAATAGGATATATAGCAGTGATGTAAAAGTTGCATTTGAGAGCAAACCTCCGCAATTTTCTCCAAAGTGGGACATGGCGGTTTCCTCGGTCAGACACGAGGCGGCCATCACCTGGAAAACAGGTTGTTATTGTGTTCAAATGAAATGTAATGCAAGTCCTGCTTTGTGTGTCTGTAACCAGTTCCCTCACCTGGCAGTATGAGCGGTACTTCCTGTTGTTCCGTCCACAAACTGGAGCCACGTCCACTGACGGACACAGGTACGGAGGTTTACAGGAGCATTGTCCTTCAATGCAACGCTGCCACGGAGGACAGAAGACCAGGAAACAAGATCCTCGAGTAAATCTGACAAACCACGAAAGATAGATCCTCATTTAGAGACAAAGGACTAAAGGTTAAAGGATACCGGCAGTAAGGCCAGTTCTGGCATATTGCAACATACGCAAATATTGCTTTTGGCCTTTAAATGGAGAACAAACTCCCCTTACTTCTTCTCCAAACACTCAGCAGGTCCCAGAAACTCGTCCATTGCGGGGGCTTCAGGGGTCGTTGGGGCTTCAGGGGTCGTTGGGGCTTCAGTGGTGGAAACAGGAGGGTCTGGGGGTTTTGTTGGTACTTTTTGGGTCTGCTCTACATGTTTTTGGCAAACCTGCAAACATTTTATAAATCAACTTTATAAATACCTGTTGGTTGTTAAAATCAGCTGAACATTGTTAAATATTCAACTTTTATTAGACTTTACTTGACTTTACTATACTGTAAAGCAAACTACAGTAAACTTTTCGTACAATAATGTTCTTAATTTACTGAGTGCAAAATTCAAGAAATATTTACAATTAGAATGTTTGGGGGGAAACAATTCAAACTAAGTTAAAACAAAGTAGGAATTATTCAAAGGGCTTTAATTTAGGGCTGCTCGGTTCCGGCAAAAATCATAATCTCGATTATTTGGGTCGATAATTGATATCACGATTATTAAAAACGATTGTCCATTTACTTTGAAAACATGAATTTATTGGAGACAAAAATGTTGAACAGTATGTTTTTAACAGTTGATTACCCTGAACCTTAAATATAATTCAACTGAAAAACCCATATTTATTTATTTTTAAATCGTTTTAATTCGATTACGTTATTTTCGTAATCATTGCAAGCCATAATCGTAATTGCGATTAAAATACGATTAATTGAGCAGCCCAACTTTAAATACAGAAATAGAAAATATATATATTATTTTTTACAATTGTACTTCTTTTACCTTATACATATTGGTTTTTTTCAAACTGCAAAAACTTCAGAAACTGCTGGTTTTTCACTTTATTTGCACAGTTTAAAGTCAACCAAATCACTAAATATGCGAAACAAGAATTTTATTAAAAAAAAACATTTGTGGGTAACTTACCGTTTCAGAATAAATGACGAGAAGAAACACCAAGAAAAGAGAAGCTGATCTCATCCTGACGAAAACAAGCAGCCTCCACAGTTCTTAAAAAAAGTCTTCTTTCCTTTCTTGGTGGACAAAAGACTCAAAGACTCAAAGAAGATGATAACATATGATGTGCATTGAAGAAACAGCTGCAGTGTTCCTCTCTGCAAAGGAGCAATGTGCAGGAAGCTCCCGTGTCAGGATTTCATCCATCAATCATTATCTCGGCCTGTCAACACATGAACACACAAGCCCCGCCTCCTCGTCGATTCATGTGATTGCTCATGGGTCAGAGAGCGTTTTTTGAACACAAATATGTGGGTGGCATGCTGACTCCAGGCTCAACATGTTTTCCTGCAAGTTGGATTTTTGCGGTCTTTTTTCCAGAAGATATTTGGGGAATAGAAAAGACAAGTGGTTAAAAGGCCAAAGATTCATGAGGGAAGTCTTAAAACAGGTTTAAATATCCTCACTCAGAATTGAACAGTTGAAAAGATGCGTTCAGGTAACGGTAAAACAGGAACATGTGTTGTCTGGGGATTCAAAATGGAGGAAAGAGGATGTTCCTGGCAAAGGAACTATAATTTCACTGGAAGACTAGGATCGAGGGATGTGAGAATTTGGTTCGGGGTATTTCCAAATATCTGCAACTCTTACTACTTTTAAATCCAGACTGAAGACTTTTCTTTTTGCTTTTAACTGAACTATGGGGACTTATCCGGCCGGCCCACTTCAGTACCGGCCCATCCACCACTGCTTGCAACTGTTGGAGCAGTGTGGGTGTAAATAATAAAATGAGTAAAATGGGAAATCTAATGCCACCTTCCCTATTCTCCAATTAGCTTTGATTGAACCACTGCTATCTTCAAACTCAACCTTTCTTTTGCATTTACCACATCTGTAAAGTTGTGAAACACACACACGTATAGATTTGGTTGCACCAGTTTGAGGGTCCTGGTATTCCAAATTCTGGCCATCGTGGTTTACGGGGACATTTTTAACGTTATCTCTAATTCTTGGGGCTTTTGCTGCAACAACAAAGTCAACATTTCTGCTGGGAATTCACCCACATTTTTGGGACAGGCGACCCTGAACAACGTAAAACGATTGGAAGTACAAAACGGTTAATGTTCAACACTGTTTCAATACAAAAAAGAAGGAATTTCAAAATCAGTGTGTACTTTTTCTGTGAGGTTGATGAAAGAGACCTTAGTTTAACCTCCGAATAATTTAAGTGTGTGTGTGTGTGTGTGTAAGATGGACTTTTATTAATTCCTCGTGGGGAAATTGTTTCTCTGCATGTGACCCATCCTGTGTTAGGAGTGTGCTGCCATTTTGAACGGCGCAGTGTGGGGAACGGTGCCTTGCTCAGGGACACCTCGGTAGCACTTGGTCTTGCCAGGACTTGAACTGGTGACCTTCCAGTTGCCAAGTCCCTATCGACTTCGCCACCACCGCCCACACACCGTGTGTGTGTGTGTGTGTGTGTCTGTGTGTGTGTGAGAGTGTGTCTCTGTGTGTGTGTGTGTGTGTGTGTGTGTGTCTTTCACCATTTGTTAGCTGGATAGAAACAAAGCCACACCAACATAAACCACAGCAGCAGAGTTGTCAAAATGAGTAAAATAAAGAACATGATTCAACGTTTGACATTAAAAGTGTTCTTGTTTAGTCTTAAGCCACAAAATGCACCAGAAGCGTTATTTCTTAAACTCTTCTCGATGTTTGAAGTTTTATTGAACATTAATATGAACTCATATGAATAACTAATGTGGGAAGTTAGAAGCTGTTGAGTATATAAAGGCAATACAACAGTTATGGCTTTTAAAAAGTATTTCACACTTCGGACAAACGGAGTGTTTGCAGTGAAACGTTAAATGAGCAACAACAGAGACACTTATACACAGAGGAAATAAATGAAAAACTGTTCATAGAAATCAAAATAAAACATTACTCATCTGATTTCTGTTTATTGCACCACGTGAGTCATCGTCTATCATCATAAATATTTGGTTATGTCACTTCCTGCCGTAAAGAAAATACAGTAATGGCCGTATATCAGAAAACATATTAAACATGATGGAAAACATGCTGTAGAAAATAATAATCATAATAACAGCTTGATACAAATTTGCGATAAAGAAAGGTTTAAAAAACAAAAATGAAAGTATTTTAAAAAGGAAACATTTGAAAGAACGAACATTTCAATACATTTTGTGGGAAATGATTCCAAAACAATTTGTATTTACATTTTGAATCCCGAAAGGCCTTGAAAGGGCGCTCTAAATTTAACTTTAGCATCCGCTAGTGATGATGCTAACATTTCAGATTATTCACGCTAGTTTATGAAAACAGCCAACATGCTAACACTGTAGCATAAGCTAGTGACGTGATGCTAACACACCACACTTTTGATAAATCAACCAGGTAACAGCAAACTGATGTATTATCTTTAATATTCACTGAGTTCATTTACTTGTTGCCGCAGCAACACCTTGTTTTTACCAGCAATGTTATCGTGGCAGTTTTCTAGCATTAGCATTTTAGCGGCAAATTGTAATCCACAGTACGGGGCGTTACTGCAGTTTTATTTTATTTCCTGCCACAAATACTTTAGACTCTATTGTTTTGAGTCAACTTTACCAAAAAACTCCCAGAAACTCACAACACGCCAACAAAAAGACACGAATAGCAAGACACACACATCATTTGGTCTTCAGGTCAATACATTCATTATAGGGAGAAGGGTTGTTTTAATTGTGTTTTCAGATATATTGAATATAATAAAAAGTTCCCCAAATTCACTTTTTTGACATAAAGTAAATAATGATGTTGTTAATATATCAGATACAAAGTAGTGAGTCAAACTACTTGAACATGTATTTAGCTTGGATCATAGATAGATTGTGCTTTTAATAAAACAAATACGTAAATATATATGTACTAAACTAACTGTTCTTCATATATGTTGCTGATTTATAAAATAGAGTAAATAATAGAATACAATTTAATATAAGAAAAGTAAAAACAGGTCTTCTTTTATAGTATTTTGGTGAAAAAGTGGATTCTTTAGATTTCATCTGTTTTTTGTTGAATTTATATTTATATATTATGTCCACTAGGAGGCAGCGAAACAAGAAGAAGGCCAATCAAACAACAACATAAACAAAAGGCATTTGAGAAACTAAAGTCCGACTGACAAAGTGACGCAAAACAAACATTTTATATTGCTGCTAAATGTGTGCGTTTTCAGCCGTTATGTGTTTCTCTCTTGGTATTGTGCATATTTCCCAGCGTGTGCAAGCTTGAGTGAGTGTGTGTGTGAGAGAGTGTGTGTGTGTGTGTGTGTGGTGTGTGTGTGTGAGTGAGAGAGTGTGTGTATGTAGGTGAGTGGGTGTGAGAGAGTGTGTGTGTGCATCTGTGTGTGTTTATGTGTATGTGTATGTGTGTGTGTGTGTGTGTGTGTGTGTGTGTGTGTGTGTGTGTGTGTGTGTGTGTGTGTAAGCCACGGTTGGTGGGAAGGCTGTGATTGTGTGATGCATTATTAGGAAATTAAGAAAAAGGCAAAGTAATAAATATAAAGCTGATCACATGAATGTTCATCTTAAACCTGAAGTCAGTATTTCTGATTCTATCCTTAAAATAAATCCATAGTTTTTGCGTGAAATGTTAAGCGGGTTAAGGCCATGATTTGTAAAGTAGAGTCAGATTTAAATGAAGGGCTCGTTCAGGCAGAGCGGTCCAAGGCAACGGATAGAAACCTCTGTTGGGAATACTGGGAGAGTTTTTCCAAGATATTTTGACACCTATTTATAAAACAATAAAACACGTTCTTACCTTGTGCTTTGATCTGCAGAACCTAATGAACAAGCTGTCTCTAAAGCGCCTCTGAGTGAACGAGCCCCTATGGTTCACATCCGACACGAATGTATTTCTCTCAGGCAAATGCAAAGATGAGTTCAAAGTTCATTCGGAAACTGGCTTTTTAAAGTACTTTGCTTGTGGAGTAATCCGTGTCATAATGTCGTTAATTCGGCTCCATTAATTCACCCTGTTGATTCTGGGTCTTGACGGCTGCAGTAATCGATATCGAGACAAATGGAGAGCTGGTAAAACTTGTTTCCGCTGTAGACGCACCATTAGAGTGAAATCCTCTCTCGGACAACGACTCGTTAACTGACTGATTAAATAAACATCTTGCATTGAATCTCGTCATTAAACTCGTACCTGAGTCTGAGCCTGTTTGAGACGCTTAGATAATCTCATCTGTTCACACAATAACACACACATAAGGAAACATATAATATAGTGTTACAAGCAATGGAGGAGTCCTGGTTTGGATGTGATGAGGGGGAATCCCTGTGTGTTATGGGGTTTTTTGGAATGTCATGGTGTATTATGGGGTATTTGGGGGTATTTGGGGGTATTATGGGGTATTTTGGGGGTATTTTGGAGTGTCGTGGTGTATTATGGAGTATTTTGGGGTATTTTTAGCCGCGTTCACACTGCGGTACTTTTCCCACAAAGGTTCATGCGAACTTAGTTCATGAGAACTCTCTAGTGCTCATGAACTAAGTACAGATCGCGTTCACACCAGAATAAGTCCCTGGGGGAGGATTAGGCAAATGAAGCCGCTGACGTCACTTCTTCTTCTGCTTTGGGTTTACTGGCAGACCGCAAACCACTTCACGGCGTATACTGCCGCCCGGAGTCCCCGGCCGGAAGTCCCCGGAGTTGGGGAAGGCTTCAGTAGCAGCTACTGGGAGTCCCAGCAGCTGCTACTGAAGCCTTCCGAGTAAATCGCCAGAACGCCGACACCTCCTCGTCTCCACCGCTCCCATGTTTTATTTTGTGTTGCCATAAGTTAGTCTCTCTGCGTTTCTGCGCTGGGCTAATGCTAATGCTAATAATGCTAATGCTAATAATGCTAATGCGAGGATAATAAAATGGCGGCTTCACAAAACTCTTTGGGAGTGTTACGGGGCGTGGTTTGCAATCCGCCAGCCAATCAGGAATATAGCTCTTTTCTCACTAAAGAGCCGCTCGAAAGTCCCTGCTCTCTAGCATGCTAGAGAGCATGCTCTCTAGCAGGGACTTTCGAGGGAGTAAAAAGGTTCGCATGAACTAGTTTTAGTACCGGCTCTTTTTGGTGTGAACGCGATCATGAACTAAGTTCCATGAACCTTTGTGGGGAAAAGTACCGCAGTGTGAACGCGGCTATGGAGTATTTAGGGGTATTTTGGAGTATTTTGGTGTATTATGGAGTATTTGGGGGTATTTTGGGGTATTTTGGAGTGTCGTGGTGTATTATGGAGTATTTTGGGGTATTATGGAGTATTTTGGGGTATTATGGTATATTATGGGGTGCCAACAGGAGACCCTTTGAGGCTGCTCAGAGCCGCGTGGATCCTGAAGTGAAGCCGGGACTCCATCGAGTAATCCTTGTAGTTCGTCCTGAGGGGAAACACAACAAAAATCATTAAAGAAATCAGATCTTTTACTTTACTAAAAAAATATTTCCTTTGCCTTTAATTACATTCTTTCTTCTTTTTAACAAATACATTTTGTAATAATAAATAAAACACATGTACCTTGGCCATTAAATACAATATATACAAAAATACAAATAATAATAATAAGAGGTCAAAACCTTTTTCCCTTGACTGTTAAATTAAATACAAATATATAATAATAATAATAATAATAAATAATAATAATAATAATAGGTATAGAGAAGTAGAGTAAAGGGTATATTAAGGTATACATTACATACAAATCTGATGTATAAAATGAGGTATATTTTGGTGTAAAAAGTATAATTATATATCTATAAGGATAACTGACTTGGCGTTTTCGATGTAGGTGGTGGCCTTGGCGAAGTCTCCCTGCTGTTTGTGAAGCAGCCCCAGCTCGTACAGAGTGAAGGGAATCAAGTAGTGATCGTACCTGATACGGCTCTCGCTGAAACACAGATAACAACATTTATCTTATCTCGCTTTCTCAAAGAAGATAACCATAAGTAAGATAAGATAAGTTGCAGCAGCATAAAAAGACAAGGCATTGCACATTAGAGAAATTAAAAGACTAGAAATACACCATACAAAATGTAAACGTCTCAAATAGAAATAAAATAGCTTTAAAAAAGTAAAAAATATACATGTGGAAATTCACAGTAAGAACTTATAAGCAGGATATTATAAATACATGAATTGTGCAAGGAATGGATTATTAAATATAAGATTGAATATTAATGTAAAGTGTCTGTGTGTATTTTAGTGTGTGTGTGTGTGTGTGTGTGTGTGTTACCTGGAGAGGACCTGTGTGAAGCAGAGCTCTGCCTGCAGTAACCTGCCCAGGTGTTTCAGACAGAGACCCTTCAACATCTGGACCAGGCAGCTGTCGTCGGGATGAAACTCTGACGGGCCTGAACACAAAGCACAAGTCATGTTGTTTTCTTGGTGTAACGGCAGCTTTTACCTTGTTTTGTGTTTCTATTATGGGCTTTCCTCTCCTGTCGTGTGTTCTATAGTATAGGCAACACTTTGTTTACTTCCAGAACGCTGTGCTTCTATTGGCTAGCACTCTAACACATTGTACGTTATTTGGATAATTATGTAACAGCATCGTCTGCATACAGTACTACTTTTTACTAGCTATACTAAGAAAGAAAATAAGCAGATGACCTTTCAAAGCGTGCTAAAATAGATTGTCTTGAGGCAACAGAAATAGGATGAATATAAAACAGCATCGTCTAATAGAAAGACCGGCTCGATGACATTAATCTAGAGTTTTTATTCGGTACAATGTGAAAACAAAGTGGGCCAAGGACGAAACCCTGAGGAACTCCGGCTTGACTTTTTTTTTATTACAATAACGAGTAGCTAAGTTGTTATTTGTAACGTACTGGGGTCGTTGCGTAGCTGCTTCTCTGCCGTCTCTATGGTTACCAGCAAGGCCTCGGTGCTGTCAGCTCTCTTCCCAACGATGGTGAAACCGTTCCAGACGTACATCATCTCCTACAGGGAGGGAAAATTAGACCAATCGAAAAGGACTTTCCTGATGATTAAAAAATATCCTTTTGGCACACCCTAAACAAGGGGTGTCAAACTCAAGGCCCTCGGGCACAATTCGGCCCTCAACTTCATTTTATTCGGCCCTCAAGAGCTCTGAAAGAATATAATACGTTTATTATACGGTTACATGCCACTTTACAGAAGCAGTTGCCCGTAAACTACATGTCCCACAATGCATCTCGTTTTGTGACATGCACACTGAAGAGATTTGCAATTATTTGCCCCAGACTTCCGCTTTCAGACGTAGTTAATTATGAAGTTATTACCCTATCCGATGATAATCCAATGCAGAGGCAATAATGTAATGTATGTATATTAAAAGAGTCTTAAAGTTACAACCGGCCCTTTGAGTGCAACAATAATTCTAAAGAGGCCCGCGATGAAATTGAGTTTCACACCCCTGTCCTGGATCCTAAAACACTGTTTGATCGCAGAAATGTACGTTAGCATACCAGTGCGGGGATGACCAGGGGGATGGGGCTAGCAGCTTTGTAGCGTCTGGATTTCCTCACGGCAAATTTCTCCGTTGGGATCGACTTCCCCGCCAGCCGCTGTTTCAGCCCCTCCACCTGCCTGCTCACACACAGGAGAGGAACATAACACATGATACATTTCACCGGTTAACAGAAAGAAATGTCGTAACTTTACAAAGAGGTTTCCACAATGTTTTTCTTTATATATTCCAAACTGTATGTGTTTTTTGGGACGTTATTAATGTTGTATTGACCTAAAGAGCTCCATGATGTCTTCCCCCGTCTTCTTTACCTCCTCCTCTGTCATCATACTGAGGATGGCCGCCTTCTGGTACACATAAATAGCCTGGAGAGGGCAGAAAGCAAAGACGGGATTAACACCATTGTAGATAATATCGTACTGTTTTCCCTCAACAGATGCATTCGTGCAGTCACAATACAACAACACAACAACAACAACAACAACAACAACAACACACCATATCAAATCAATACATGTTTGCTTTATAAGAACAAGTCTGATTCATTCGTGCACATTTTATTCCAATTCTATATTTGACTATTTTTGTTTGATGTTATTATAGTTTTCTATCTGTTTTTTAATTGTTGTTTTCACGACACCAAGTCAAATCCCTCGTATGCGTCAAGCTACCTGGGGACAAACCTGATTCTGATTCAGTTCTGCAAGTTATATTTGCTTCCATACGATTTAGCTTCATAACTTAACACGTGATATAATCTGGTTCCAGTACAAATCGAGTCCGTTTGTTTCACCGCCTGTTCCTCGACTGAATATTATTTCGTTATGTGTGTGTATTTAAACTACTGCTAATAAGCTCAAACTTAACGAGGAATGTGTTGTTATATAACTGTAATGATAGAGCTGCTTGACCTTGGACCAGCGGCTCTCCTTGCACAGCAGGTCAGCGTAGAGGTACGCCTGCTGCCACTCCTGCTGGTAGGAGTGGGTCCACATCAGCTCCCAGTAGCACAGGTGGTGGATCTGCTTCCACTCCTGCTGGCTGCTGATGCACTCCTCGTACATCGCCCGCGCCTGAAACACGCAACTACTTTTTACTTTATTCATTGTATTTATTTATATATCGTACAGGGCAGTTCACGATGTAAGAAAGTCAGGTCAAAGAAAAGGACGACACTGTTAAGATCCAGCAAGGAGGGAAGAGGGGAATCATTTAGTCCTAAAATGTGCATTATATGACACGATATATGACCTTCTCGAAGTTCCCTCGCAGCGCTGAGATGCGCGCGGAGTAGAAGAGAATGATGGAGCCCTGAAAGAAACAAAACCATGATGCAGTTGATCAATACTTACACATGTTCTGATAGTGTGTGTATTACGTTCTGCAGAACCTTACTTTGGGGTACTTCTGTTGGTACGGCTCCAGCAGAGACTCCGCCTCCAGAAGGTTTCCCTCCCCAGTTCCTGATCAAACACAACATCGCTTTTAGTCGGCATGAATCAATCCCCCCCAGAAGCCTGAACACGTCCTGAGGACAAGAGAGCGTTGCACCCGACGCTCAACGCGAGGACGCTGCAGAGACAGGTGGGTCAGTCGAGGCGGCCATGTCTATAGAGAAAGGTTTTCCTACCGAGTATCAGGGAGACGTATGTGTTGTAGAAGAGCAGCGTGAGGGCGCAGAGGACGGATCGAAGACTCTGACTCGAGGCTCCCTCCCTCAGCTGAGACAAACCAAAGCCCTGCACACACACAGCACACACACAGCACACACACAGCACACACACACACACACACACACACACACACACACACACACACACACACATTATGAACCGGTAGATTACAAGATGTCCACAGCTTACTATCGACAGAGGGTGTTTCTCAACGTCGAGGACGCTTCCTTGGTAGGACATGTCTTCCGAGTCACTTCCTTCAGAAGCGAGGCAAGAATCCTTCCTGGCATTCGGAAAACGAAGAGTGGAACAGGCGTGTTCAGGTGTGCGTCATATGAGAGGCCCCGCCTTAAATTTTCCGCCACAGTTTTGGGGAAATTGGTCCGTGCGCAAAGCATTGTGGGGATTTTAAGACCTACTCATGTGCAGCCTCGACATTTCTCGCTACAAAGGGCGCCGGGCTCGGTGGGATTCCAAGGATCCTGGACATTGGAACAGTCCTTGGGCGGGACTCGATGACGTAGCATCCTTGAAATAGTGGCTCTGGAGCATCCTTCCTCGACATTGAGAAACACCCAGTGTTCAGGTAGGGTACGTTTATTCAGCACATTCTCACACAGAGGCCGTTCAAAGTGCTTTCCATCGACACTAAGAAGGAGACGAGAGAAGGGAACACCGTGGAATAACAGATTCAACATTGTAAATACAGTAAGTGCTAAAGAAGCTAAAAGGCTTCGAGCGGAGGAACGTGATGCGTTGAGCCTCGACTGAAGACCTCGGGGTTTCTGGAGGCGTGCTTTACTTCTCGTGTTTGGATAGGCGAGCTAAGACCTGCGGATACGCCGTTACAGAAGGCGGACTGCGACTGACCCGGTTTCCTGAGAACCCGATGAACTCCAGCAGCCTGAGGATCCTCTGCGGGAGAAGAGACAGCATCTGAAAGAGAGACGAGCCGTTACGCTCAGAACATACACCGACTGTTGAGACACCGTCTTCCTCTGAAGACAAAAGGGTGCATGTGATAACACCCATTCCTCGTTCCCTAGCCGACTCATTCTGGGTCGACGTGATAGAGAGGTCAGAGAGCCAGAGGACGCTTTAAGTCATGTCCTTTATTCTGTGGATATTAAGTCTCTGATTCGTTCGATATGCTGACGGAAAATCTCTATTGGTGGCA
>CM070489.1:672594-710094 GCA_036324585.1 Champsocephalus esox
GATACGATCCGATACGATCCGATACGATACGATCCGATCCGATCTGATCTGGTCTGATAGGATCTGATCCGTTCTGATATGATAGGATAGGATGAGTCCTGACCTCTGGCAGGTCTGCAGAGCGTCCTTGATGGTGGACATGGCTGTCTGGATGTCTCTGTGCTCGAAGGTCATGGTGGCCTGCATCACTAAGATGGTGCTGTATCCCAGAGCATGGTACATACTGTCCCTGGACCTACACACACACACACACACACACACACGCACACACACGCACACACACGCACACACACACACACACGCACACACACACTTACACACGCACACACACACACACACACACACACATAATTAAAAGTACTTATTCGGCAGAAGAATGTTCTAATAACAACAAATCTCTGTATTGCGTTAAAGTACTAATACCACATTGTGAAAACACCAAGCACATCAATGTAAGTATTATTTTTTTTGTTCACTATGTCAAATGTAATTGGGCTGTAGTTGTGTGTGCATGATGCAAACACACACACACACACACACACACACACACACACTCACCATGGTTTGAGGAGGTCCAGGGCTTCGGAGAACTTGTTGTTGAGGACCAGGTTCAGAGCGCACTGAGTCTCCTGGATGGCCGTGTGCAGGTCCATCTTACAGGCTCTGAACACACACACACACACACACACACACACACACACACACACACACACACACTTGTATATGAAAACCACCAATCAACACAGGAAGTGACTATAAGCCAAAGTGAGAGCAAAGAGGCCGGAAGTTGACAGGAAATGACTCAGACATACAGTAGATGTGTGTGTGTGTGTGTGTGTGTGTGTGTGCTCACGCAGGTATTCTGTCGTAGGCATCTTCAAAGCAGTCCTGTGAAGCACAGAAGCAGTGAGGTTAGATTCACCACCAGCTTCATCCTGATTGGCTGAGTCCTGTGACGACAGCACGGTCACATGACTTCCCGTCAGCACCGCTAAGCTAAAGGTGGCTAACGTTAACCACAGACCTTCAGGATAACACAACACACATTCAGGAAACCATCGACCTCCAGGCCTCGAGACAGGAAGTGACCATTCCCAGACGCTAAGACTCATTTCTGTTCTATCGTAAGGAGGAGAATAACAGGCAGATGTGTGCGTGTAAGGACCCACTGTTTGTAGAGGGAGTTTCAGCTTCATGATAACATTGTAATAAAACACGCACACACACACACACACGCGCACACACACACACACACACACACACACACACACACACACTAGGCAGCTATAACCCAATGCATATTGTATTTTTGCATCGACACGTCAACACGAACAGCATTGATTTTCCACTAACATACACACACACGAACACACGCACGCACACACACACACACACACACGCGAACACCAGAGTCTTTGGTGCCTCAGTAGAAGCTAATAATAGCAGCACAGTGGCATCTTACATAATAGGACACACAGACACACACACACACACACACACACACACACACACACACAGCTATCGACCCTCTGAGAAAGCAGACTTCACTGCTGTGACCCAGTTCAGGTCACGGTCCACAGACGAGGCAGAAATATGATTTAAACATGACTTTATCTTCACGTTGAGTAACACACATCAAGATGGTATAAGTCAGTGTTTCTCAAAGTGTGGGGCGCACCCCACTGGTGGGGCGCAGAGATGTGATAGGTGGGTCGCGGGGAAAAAAAAATTCAGTTTTTTTCACCCTGGTGGAATATCAAAACAACGTATCAGCCCGGGGTGCAAAACGCATCAATGAAAGCGACCCTCTCCCACACAAAACAACACCTGTAGATAACCCCATGTGTGTTCTTTGAAATGGAAAAGGATGTTGCGTTGTGTTCGTTACTTTCGTTGCAGTTGTATGTCTTAAGTGTAATTTGGCATGCTTTTATTTTGAAGGCGAGTTTACGCTGTTGACAGTTGTTGTTGCTATGGAAACAAGAAAGCGTTTCACAGCGGGCGGAACTTGTCATAAAGTCCGCGATAATAAAGCCCACCCATTGAGAGGGAAGATATGATTGGTCAATTGTACTGTCATTTGACATTGCTCTCTCGTTCAGTTTAAATTGCATACACTTTCCCACAGACCCAAACAGCACTCAAAGGTTAAAGGCAGCATATAATAATGTTAAAATGTGCTAAATATACACACTGCAAAAAAACAAAAAGAGGAGTAGCTCACGACTTGTTTTATTTTTTTAAAGTAACCCTCATCCTAAAAAAGGTTGGAGACCCCGTTATAGAACGATACATTTGACCATTGTAAGCGTGGCCCACCATTTGATTGGAGCGATGAGGAACAGGTGGGGCTGGAAAAGGCCCACCTGTTCAAAGCGGGGGATGAGAGGACAAGTTTGAGAACCACTGGTATAAGTCGAGGTGTTACGTAGCATAACATGGAAATACTTAGAGGTCCCTTTTCTGCCTTTCTGGGGTTTCCCTCTGCGGCACCGCGGCATAGAGGCTTAGAGCACCGCATGGTCTGCCAGGCTCACATCCCAACGTCACTACGAGTCCCGTGCTCCTGCTGGTATGTCTCTCCAGCGTGGTGACGAGCAGAGTGCAACGAGAACGTGGCGTAAGGACATCAAATATGGAGCATGGTATTTAGTCATGGAAAAACAAGTGTGTGTGTGTGTGTGTGTGTGTGCGTGCGTGTGCGTGTGTGTGTGTGTGTACATCCAAACAGACGCTCTCTGCTTCCTTTCACACTTGTATCGCTCTTCTCCCAGCACAAACAGATGCTCTCTCCGAGTCTCAGCCTGTGTTTCCGTAGGTCTGCAACACAGACAGCTTCTCACACACACACACCATACGCTCCCGGTGTGTGTGTGTGTGTGTGTGTGTGTGTGTGTGTGAGGGTGTGCGAGGGTAGTTATACACGAATGCTGTTGAACCAGCCTGCGCATAACGCCAACAACAAAAGACTGAAAAGTGACGTCATTCTTCTACAGATCTGCATCGAGATAAGATAATCCTTTTTTAAACACTTACTAAAGGGCTTGAAGAAAGATGAACTACTGCCGTAAACTAATACACACTGTAACAACACTGCATTAAGTAAAATAACTTAAGTATTATAAGGACAATATGTATACTTAAAATGGTTTATTATTATTATTTGTAATCTTTCTTTTATTATTCTATTTTCATATTACTATTCATATCTTTGGTTTATATTATTATTATTTCTTATATTTGTTATTTTCTTTATTATATTTTGTATTATTATTTGTAAGCATGAAAAGAAGGCCTTAAAGATGTACCGTACTTTTCGGACGATACAGCGCACCAGCAGCTAAACTGTCCGTCTGTCTCGCTCTCGTTCTGTCTCTCGGTTCCACTTTTACTTTGGCGTGCTACCTGTCTCACTCTTTTCCCGTCGCTTAGAGGTGGCGGGCGCGGACCGGTCCTAGAGCCCGTAGGGTTAAAGGTGGTTAATTTTACCTGTAAAATCCATAGATTTAGGAGGTTCCCTAGTGGCCGTTAGCTGTACAATAAAAATGGGGGGAAAAGTCGCGGCTTATAGTCCGAAAAGTACGGTAGATTGGCAATTTTCACACATTTGAAAGACTTTATTTAGTAGTTGTAGTACTCTAGTATATATACTGTAAACACAAAGCTGAGTATTCGTGTACGCGGTTCGCAGTGGATCTACGTATTTAATCATAACACCTCCACAGATCTCGTGTTCCTGTGGAAAAAGCTTCAGCGCTGTCTGATGTTACACCGAGGAGCTTCTCTAGTGACAGCAGCAGCTCTCTAATGAATTAGTGAAGACCTACACACTGTGTCCTGTTACACACACACACACACACACACACACACACACACACACTTTAACACAGAACACACTCTCCAGACGCCCGGAGAATCCCCCTCAGGAGAGACTGTTGCACCCTCACCCCCTTCGATGACCTCCTCCAAAGCCCCAAAACCTGTCAAATATGTTTAAAGGCAAGTTTATTTATAGCACCTTTCAACACGAGGCGATTCAACGTGCTTTACAAAGAACGAAAGACATTAAGAAATGGCATTTAAAATCAGTCATTAAAAAGAAAAGCTAATAAAATAAACATTAAAATAAAAAGGACATGGATAAAAGTCACAGTGCGTCTAAGATGTGAATAGTTCAATTAAAAGCAGCGACAAAGAGGAAAGTCTTCAGCCTGGATCTGAAAGTAGTCAGAGTCGCAGCGGACCTGCAGGTTTCTGGGAGTTTGTTCCAGATGTTTGGAGCATGATAACTGAACGCTGCTTCTCCATGTTTAGTTCTGACTCTGGGGACAGGAAGCTGACCAGTCCCTGAAGACCTGAGAGATCTGACTCTGGGGACAGGAAGCTGACCAGTCCCTGAAGACCTGAGAGATCTGTCTCTGGGGACAGGAAGCTGACCAGTCCCTGAAGACCTGAGAGATCTGTCTCTGGGGACAGGAAGCTGACCCAGTCCCTGAAGACCTGAGAGATCTGTCTCTGGGGACAGGAAGCTGACCAGTCCCTGAAAGACCTGAGAGATCTGTCTCTGGGGACAGGAAGCTGACCAGTCCCTGAAGACCTGAGAGATCTGTCTCTGGGGACAGGAAGCTGACCAGTCCCTGAAGACCTGAGAGATCTGACTCTGGGGGACAGGAAGCTGACCCAGTCCCTGAAGACCTGAGAGATCTGTCTCTGGGGACAGAAAGCTGACCAGTCCCTGAAGACCTGAGAGATCTGTCTCTGGGGACAGGAAGCTGACCAGTCCCTGAAGACCTGAGAGATCTGTCTCTGGGGACAGGAAGCTGACCAGTCCCTGAAGACCTGAGAGATCTGTCTCTGGGGACAGGAAGCTGACCAGTCCCTGAAGACCTGAGAGATCTGTCTCTGGGGACAGGAAAGCTGACCAGTCCCTGAAGACCTGAGAGATCTGTCTCTGGGGACAGGAAGCTGACCAGTCCCTGAAGACCTGAGAGATCTGTCTCTGGGGACAGGAAGCTGACCAGTCCCTGAAGACCTGAGAGATCTGTCTCTGGGGACAGGAAGCTGACCAGTCCCTGAAGACCTGAGAGATCTGTCTCTGGGGACAGGAAGCTGACCAGTCCCTGAAGACCTGAGAGATCTGTCTCTGGGGACAGGAAGCTGACCAGTCCCTGAAGACCTGAGAGATCTGTCTCTGGGGACAGGAAGCTGACCAGTCCCTGAAGACCTGAGAGATCTGTCTCTGGGGACAGGAAGCTGACCAGTCCCTGAAGACCTGAGAGATCTGTCTCTGGGGACAGGAAGCTGACCAGTCCCTGAAGACCTGAGAGATCTGTCTCTGGGGACAGGAAGCTGACCAGTCCCTGAAGACCTGAGAGATCTGTCTCTGGGGACAGGAAGCTGACCCAGTCCCTGAAGACCTGAGAGACCTGTCTCTGGGGACAGGAAGCTGACCAGTCCCTGAAGACCTGAGAGACCTGTCTCTGGGGACAGGAAGCTGACCAGTCCCTGAAGACCTGAGAGATCTGTCTCTGGGGACAGGAAGCTGACCAGTCCCTGAAGACCTGAGAGATCTGGATGGTTCATAGTTTAGCAGGAGGTCAGAAATGTATTCTGGGCCTAAACCATTCAGTGCTTTATAAACCAGCAGCAGTATTTAGAAATCTATTCTTTGACACACAGGAAGCCAGTGTGAAGACTTCAGAGCAGGAGTGATGTGATCCACTTGCTTAGTGTTACGGCCCGTCTACAGGCATCGAAAAATGCTTTCAACGCTTCACCCATTCATTTGAATGGGGTGACGTAGAAGATTTTGAAACTTCGCCGAACTGCATTGTGGGGAGCATGGCATGACTTTGCAAGCATCACAAGCATCTATCGGCATCAAAAGTTGAACAATGTTCTCATGCCAAGCATCGAGCCAATCAAATTCAGCGTATGCAAATCTGACAGTACAAGCGCTAGCCAATCAAACCGCGTGTATGCTGGGAGAGACTACGCAGGTAATTTCCTCATAATCAAAACAATGGAGCGGTAGTGAATCACCCGGTGCTGTTTGATCAGTCTCTGTTCATCTACCAGGATCCAAACCGGAGGAGCGAGGCATGGAGGGAGGAGCGAGGCATGGAGGGAGGCGGCAGAGACAGGGGGTGGAACTGGTAGGGTTTCGCCTGTTTGGGGATTTTATATCCAGTTTACTTAGTTTTAACATTGCTTTGTATGCCGGGGGCGGGTGGGAGATCCCTGATTGGTTGTTGTTCGCCTTGGGCGGGAGAAATCGCCAAGCCTCAGACACGACCAGCTTCAAGATTTGTTGATGCCTGTAGTGTAGACGGGCCGTTAGCGAGGACTCGAGCAGCAGCGTCCTGAATCAGCTGCAGCTTTCTAATAGATGTTTTAGTGAGACCTGTGAAGACACCATTGCAGTAGTCCAGTCTACTGAAGATAAAGGCATGGACACGTGTCTCCAGATCCTGCTGTGACATTAGTCTTTAATCCTAGATATGTTCTTTAGGTGATAGTAGGCTGATTTAGTAACTGTTTTAATGTGACTGTTGAAGCTCAGGTCAGAGTCCATGACTACACCTAGATCTCTGTCTCTCTGCTGGTTTGAACATTGCAGACTGAAGCTCAGCGCTAACTTTTATACGTTCTGCCTTGGCTCCAAAAACCATTACCTCAGTTTTATCTAGAAAGTTCTGACACATCCAGTCATTGATTAAATGACATTTTTTAATCAGCCAATGATTAAAGGACATTTCCTGGTCTTTAAGGGGCTTTGAGAAACTTCTGGAACAACGTTCAGATCCTTAAAATCCAACTTAAGATCAATCAGAAGCATGCGATGACCATCTCAAAGACCTTGGCATATTCAAAGACCAAGAACACTCTTAATGGCATTTGAAACATTCTCAAAGACGTGGGCACAGTACAACTATTAATTGAAGACCCTTCTAACCTTCTGATACTCATCGAAAGACCCTTGAACAACTTTGAGTGATCCTCAAGACCCAAGAACTCCCTCCCTGACCCGTCGAATCTCCATGAAAGTTCCACAAAAACCTAAAAAGAGCGAAACCAAAGGACCGCGGCTCATTCAGACACTTGTTGAAGACCCATTGGTCACTGATCCCATCAAAGGGTCTTTGAAAAGTTGCTTCAAGATCCAATAACTCAATCTTTGACCAATCAAATGTCCAAACGGTTCCACAAACAACTCAATGTGAGCGTTTTAAACTCTCTCAAAGACCTTGGCACGTCAACAGGTTTCAGACCCATAAAGGTTACTGATACCGTCGAAGGATCTTGGAAAAGAAGCCTTAAGATCCAAGAACTCATATCTGGATCCATTGAATCTACAAGAAAGTTCAACAAAACACGTTGAAATCAGATATATAAAATCCTTCTCAACGAAGTGAGGACATTCAACGATTCCTGGGAGACTCATCGAACTCTAGAGGCCGAATGACCCTCAGGTCCATAAACTCACTCCATAACTCACAAAACCCAAAACTGTTCAAAGACCTGTCCACATTCTGTATCAAAGTTCTCGGTACCAATTGACGGACCCTCAAAATCCAAAAGCTCCCTCCGAATCTCCAAGGAAGTTCCTAAAGAACTCTCTTAACGGCATTTGAAACACTCTCAAAGACGTGGGAACAGTAACACATTCCTCGAAGACCCTTCTAACCTTCTGATACTCATCGAAAGACCCTTGAACAACTCTGAGTGATCCTCAAGACAACCTTTTCAAAGACCTGCACACATTCAGGAAATCCTTGAAAACTCATTACACGTATGCTGCAAATGTATTATCTTTTCAATTTACACACGGCATCTATTCCACGTCTGTCCGTCCTGGGAGAGGGATCCCTCCTCTGCTGCTCTCCCTGAGGTTTCTCCCATGTTCCCTTTAGACTGGGTTTTCTTTGGAAGTTTTTCCTTGTACGATGTGAGGGTCTAAGGACAGAGGGTCTGAGGACAGAGGGTCTAAGACGAGGGTCGAGGAGGGTCTGAGGACAGAGGGTCTGAGGACAGAGGGTCTGAGGACAGAGGGTCTGAGGACAGAGGGTGTCGTATTGTCATACTGATATTCTGTACACACTGTGAAGTCCACTGAGACAAATGTAACATTTGTGATATTGGGCTATATAAATAAACATTGATTGAAACATTGATTACACGTATTGGTACCCGTTTGAAGACCCTTTAAGATCCACAAACTCACTCCCATGTCCATATGGAGAAAGTTGTTGATTCTGTCATTTCAATCACACAAGTTTTTCCTCGACCGACGAGCTAAAGGCTAACGTGCTAAGCTTGTTTCTCTGCAAACTACCGTTAGTATGTGGCTGAAAACTGGTCGAAGGTCCGTGTATGAAAACCAAACCGACCAAACTACACATTTTCTGGGTTTGTAAAGTGTTGTAGATATTTGGGATAACTGCGTACACGATGTAACTACATTTGTACGAAAGTTGTTTTCCACACATACAAGTGAGGGAATTATATATGTCTTTAGGTAAAGCCACGTTTTGAATCCATACCACAGGGTGTTAACCAGACCTGCAGGGTAAGCTTTTCGGACTCGATTACAAAATCAAAAAGGTCATAGCACGGACAACAATTTGTTTGCTTGTATTATTTATTGTTGTGTTCCTGGGTAGTAACCTCTTTCTTTGAATGTTTAACAACCTCAGCGTGTCCCCTCTCAGTCAGCTGATGCCTCTGTAATGTGATGAGTTAGGTTTGAGACGAACAGAGGAGCGATTGTCAGAGAAAATGTAAGGTATGACCCGGACAGCGCTTACAAACCGCTGAGGTTATAAAACATGTCAAAGTATAATCGACTCTGCTCTAGAAGGCCTTTCATGTGTTCCCTTTGTCGTTGTCATTCAAAGATTATTTAAAAAAGAAAATGTACAATTAATAATTTGGAGAAAAAAGTAAATCTCGTTTTTTTGAGGAAAAATAATCAAGTGTACTGTCTGAGATTAAAGGGGTACATTTACAAGAAAACTCACTCCAATACATACAAAAATACTTGAATATTCCCTGAGACGTAAAGGCAGCTAATCGGGGTTATTGTCGGTAAACACGTTGTTATCATCGACCCAGGTAGGCGGGGGTAATATTCAGAGGACAAAACGCTAAATTAACGAGAAAAAAGGTGCTTACACTCCGAGGTTAAAGTGGAACAATTACAGGACAAATGAAAAAAATGTACGAGAAAAATACTGTATTTGTGCTTCACCTAAATACAGGTTATCCATTCTGTGAAGCTGACCGTTGACCGTTGACCGTTGAGACCAAGCAAGGAGGCAGAACGTCCCAAATACAACCCGGTGTGGGCATGTATTGCTCGCGGGCACATGACACAGCCTCAATCTCGCTGTTCACGCTGTTACAGGAAACACAGAGCCGAAATACCCTCACACTAATGAACCCAAGCAGACTCAGGTGAGGGGGGGGGGACAGCACAGGGCACCAGGTGCACACAATCAGCAGCAACAGACAGAACGGGAGGGGGAACACTTTCAAACTAAACCACATGTGCAATATTACAAGTTACCTTCGTGACTGTGCTTCAATATCCTGTGTTTGAGACGTAAATCTCACACTACGAGGTTTTTCTTGCAAATGTATGACTTTAGCATCGATGGCGGCGTATTTCAGTTCCGATGTTCGGGGGATCTGTGCTGTGTGGAGAAAAAACAGTGATTGCCTGACGTCTGAATAGAAGTATTATTAAACCAAAATCTTAGGGATTTTATTTACATTAAGCAGATCCATTGTACAATTGTATAAAGGGTCGGTTGTTGTCCCTTAAATTGTCCTTTTAAATATAATATAATATATATATATATATAACGTTCCTGTCGTCGTTCTGTACGGACCCGCAGTCCGTCTATATGATTATTTGCAGAATTTTCTTTTAAACATTCGACACATTTTCTGATTTCTGTGTGTGTTTAAAGCTTCTGAATCTTATCTCGTGTGTGTGTGTGTGTGTGTGTGTGTGTGTGTGTGTGTGTGTGTTTATGCAAATAGAAGATCTGATTACCACCGCAGGCCAACAGGAAGCTGGATTTCAGGATGTCTGAGTGGGGAGAGTGGGTTCGGGCTGGGATACGATGCAACGAGAGCCAGTAAAAGTTATTTGTTAACGTTTATGTTTCCAGTAAGCTTACGGCCGTGTTGCTTTTGTTCTAACTGGGAGTGTCCCAGTCCCTAACTGGGAGTGTCCCAGTTAGAACAGGGTGTGGAAGGATGCTCAAAGTTTGTCTTAGAAGCTGGGAATGTATACACGACGCATTTCAGTGGTTTTGTGTTAGAAAAGAAAGCAACCAATCAGATCTGTTTCTGGGTAGAATCTCCTTCACCAGGTATTCTCCATCCTTGATCGAAAGCCCTGGCCGTTGCTCTGAGTGAGAGCGTACGTTTGGACTGACAGTTTGATCAACCAATAGATACCGTGGGGAAATTGTTTCTCTGCATTCGACCAGTCCTAGTGTTCGGAGCAGTGGGCTGCCATTTTGAACGGCGCCCGGGGAGCAGTGTGGGGAACGGTGCCTTGCTCAGGGACACCTCGGTAGCACTTGGTGTTGACGGGACTTGAACTGGTGACCTTCCAGTTGCCAAGCCAAGTCCCTATCGACTTCGCCACCACCGCCCAATACCCAATGGGCGTATTCTTTCAGAGTTCCCCTCGGTTCCAGGGTATTCTAGAAGGCCCGCTAGTTAACTGGCTCGAGACTGAGGCTGAAGTCGAATAGTCCATTTAGCTTAGGACCCTTCCTCACGGAGTGAAATGACCCGGAAGTCCCCTCAGTGGCAGCCGTGATAAGTGCCGTTCCAATTCTCTAGATCAGTGTTTCTCAAACTTGTTCATACCAAGGACCACTTAACCAATAAAAAAACACTCGCGGACCACCTAACTCCACAAATATAAAACAATTACAAATTGCCTGAACATGGTACAAACAAGGGGCAACATGTGCGACGAAGGTGTTGCGCTGGGCTATATCACGCAATCGAAAGTGAAACTTAAGCTCGCTCCATTGAGGAGATATTCCCGCGAGAGTGCGGAACACTTTAATGTATTTATTTATTTAAAATGCTACCTATATACTCACGGACCACACTTTGAGAAGCACTGCTCTAGAACCAAGGAAAGGAGGTTTCAAGCTTCCTTTATAGCCTCCTTTAGCTTAGGAACCACTGGACCTCCCTCACCGAAAGGAGAGGAGAAAGTGCTGCCCCACAATGCCTTGCAGCCGCAGCATGTGCCGTCACTCAACAGTCGGCCGTTCAAGGAAACAACGGATTATGACGAGAAATGATATCATGAAAGTTACGGTGCTTATTAAGCATTTTTAAAACGTAGGTGGTGAGTTACAAAGTGCTTTGTTCTGAACGTTCATCAGTATTATAACAAAGAGAGAAATATGAACGTTAGTTTTCACTGAAATGATCAAATGAAGTCTCTCAGTCTTCACTGAGCTGTGTGGGGTTTGTTCAGCTTCTAAAGATGTCTGAATGGTGATACACACAGAGACAGATGTTCAGGACTAACGTTTATAATAAATACATCTGTATTGATTTAAGATCTTCAGTTCATCGATCATACGTGTTGGATCATGGTGTTAACGTGGACCGGAGGGAGAGGGGGACGAGCAGAAGTTTCACTTTCCTCTTTCTCTCAGGTCCAGCTTTGGTCCTGAAGAATCTGTGTCTCTGTTGTCCTCGTTCACAAAGCAGAGCAGCAGCTTCAGGGGGGGGGGTCTACAGAAGGTACTGGGATGGCCACGGTTCACCACTGATATATAATATAGATTAAATATGGTATTGGAGACACTGATGGTCTGTACTGTACTATTCCCATAATACTATATATTCCTATAAAGGTTGCTCTGGATATAATTACCATAATACGACAGCCTACTGAACACATGATGTTCTCCATGCTCCACACACACAGCAGGACATATCTGTACGGGCATTGTGTATATTTTCTAAATCTGTATTTCATATAAGCTTCTCAGAGTCCATGGTGACATATAATTGATATGATATAATACTTTAAAAACAATGCACATTGGGATTAAAGCTCCAACATACGAATACTAAATAAAAGAGTATGATTGGAGCATATGGGACATGAAAAGAAAGACCATAACATGTTAAAACATCTCTACGATATTAATACAGAAGAAAGTGAACATTATTATAGGATTTTTTCCCCTCAAATAATCAAATACAAAATGAACAACTAACCGAAATATGTCAATAAATTAAATATATATAAAAAATACACGAGTTTTATCGGAATACAGCCTACTGTGTGGAGCATACGGGGAAATAGCATTTGAATTAAATAAATGAGCACGAAGGACAAGGTGATGGTACACACACGACACACGCGCGCACACACACACACACACACACACGATATGTCTAGGCGGGGTATTCTCGGTAATTTGACCCACCTCCTCCTCTGCTCCTCCGTTGCCTACGTGGTGGGCCATGATGATGCCGGCTGTTCTCCTTCAGGTCCGCAGCTATAACACCATGTCTGCCACACGCTCACACACACCGTGCTGCAGCAGACACACACTCCTCTGTGTTTTATTGCCGGTGTTGTCTGATTGGGTTTTTTTTCTGTGTGTCGCTCGCGCTGCTAGTCTTCCGCGAGGACATTGAAAACACACCTCCAGCTTCCTGATCCTGCCCCTACACACACACACACACACACACCCCCACACACACAGGGAGGGGTCTGCTTTCCTATTGGCTGTTTTCTGAACAGTGATAACAATGCAGCAGCATGCAGGATACTCTATATTTTTCATAAATATGTATATATATAGTTGTATTATACTATTCCATATATATATATACTACTTATTATAAATCCAAGTTGTAGTATCTTATGTGTTTGTATGAATTAAAAAAACATACATATTTCTGTTTTTGTTCATGTCAATAAAATAGATTTTTAGATACATAAATATGTGAGTTTTTGTAAATCGAAGAGACTCGGACCCAAAGAGAAAAGGAACATTTTTATTTACTAGTTCGCATGATTATACATTTATTTACAAAAACCAGCACATCTTTCACATTTGGAAGAAAAACAAAAAAAACACTTTGACAAAAATTACATATTTACAAATCAGCCATCGAGAAACCCGACGGCACCCGAGTAGATATAAAACATATCGTAGGTAATTAAAAAAACCTCACGATCAAAATACAGAATACATGTGGCTGTACAGAGATTTATAAAAACACTTTAAACCTGAAAAAACTACATTACCCATCAGCCCTTCACATCGGATTTAAATAAAAGTAATTTCCTGATGAAAGAACATTAATGCCAAAGAAAACCCACAAGGTAAGGGTTGAAAAAGAGACGGTTGTGTTTAATGCCGTTGAGTTAGTGTGAGAGATGAACACTGCTGTGGTGAAGTCGGTATTTACGGCACTCGTTAAAACAAACCGCTAAAGTAACAGGAAATATATTATTAGAGGTGTTTAATGCAATGGGGGAGATCTCGTTGGCCACCCCTCGGGTTAGAGTTGGTACGGTCCGCTCTGCTTAAAGAACAGTGAAGATTCAGGGACAGACCACTGCAGCTGCGGGAGGGAGGGGGGGGGACACATTATAAATAGCTATTCCAAAAAATAACTATAAATAAATCATAACTAATTAAAATGTATAATTTAAATAATTAATCATTTTTTTTATATTTCTAAAATTTAAATTGTACTTACAAAATAATTTATTAATTTGTTATTTGACACAGTTTCCATCACTCCCTGTGTACACTTGAGCATGCAGTTACCTTCAGTCTTGGCCTTCTCTCCCTCTTCCTCCCTCCTCTTCCTCACCCTCTGCTCCTCCCCCCTCTCGTTCTCCTGCAGGAGGGACTGCAGGAAGGTGGCGCTCACCACCTCCTCGCCCTCGCCCACCAGGAAGGAGTTCTTCAGACGGTTATAAAGCATCGAAGCTTTGTCCATGATGGCCTGGTTCGCCCGGTAGTACCGCAGCTGGAAGCAGGAGAACAACGACGACGTTGAATTAGTATAACCCAGGTGTACACGACATTTACCAGCTTCTATACGGAGGTAGAGTACGGCAGCTGCCCGCAGGGAGACAGCAGGAAGTGCATGTGTTTCCTGTTGACGTTCAGTCTCTCTTGCGGGTAAGACACAGCAGTGGCGGTTCTAGACCGATTTGACGGGGGGGGGCCGGTTATTTTCTGAGGGGGGCCCAATAAATGCAGGACGAAAAAGAGAACTCGACAGTATGAAGTCATTGCGCATCAGGAAACAATGCAATCCAGATATTGGTATTTGTTTCAGTACACTGATTTATTTCAGATAGTTATTACGGTTAGCTTCAGCTTAAGTTATCGTGCCATGTTTGCACTCGCACCATATTTATATAAAAATAAAGGCAATGAACAGTTACATCTCTACTTCACATCAGGGTGTCTGCACAATCTCAGATTACAGCAACACAGTCCTGAGTACCAGAACATATACATTTATATGTGTTGTTAGGGGGGCCACAGGTCAGGTTAGGGGCACTGGCCCCCCCGGCCCCCCTAGAACCGCCCCTGCCTCCAGGTTGTCGATGTATACATGATAGGAAAGCAGCGTTTACCTTCCTGAGCGTGGCGATCAGCTCGCTGTGTCTCTTCACGTGTTTGGAGGTGACGAGGAGCATACTGAGCTGATCCAGAGCCAGCAGACACTTACTGATGTCCTGAAACACACACACACACACACACACACACACACACACACACACACACACACACACACACACACACACACACACACACACACACACACACACACACACACACACACACTTTTAGATTCTCTCAAAAAAGTCACCATTAAAATCCTACAGAGGAATGTTTGCACCACTCTAATCTCAGATCAGAATTTCACATCTCATACAATGACTTCCGGAACATAGTGACATCACTACGGAACACTCGCGCTCCTATTGGATAGCGCAATGGTTTCCCTATAATGATGAATAGTGAATCTCTTACGGGGTTGAGACACTAGAAGGGACTCTTTAAAGTAGAGATACGAAGGAGGACTCTTTAAAATAGAGACACTAGAAAGGACTCTTTAAAGTAGAGATACGAGGGAGGACTCTTTAAAATAGAGACACGAGGGAGGACTCTTTAAAGTAGAGACACGAGGGAGGACTCTTTAAAATAGAGACACGAGGGAGGACTCTTTAAAGTAGACACTGGAGAGGACTCTTTAAAGTAGAGACACTGGAGAGGACTCTTTAAAGTAGAGACACTGGAGAGGACTCTTTAAAGTAGAGACACTGGAGAGGACTCCTTAAAATAAAGACCTAGAAAAAACTCTTTAAAGCAGACACACTAGAAAGGACTCTTTAAAGCAGACACACTAGAGAGGACTCTTTAAAGAAAACATAGAGACCTAAAGAAACACTAGAGAGGACTCTTTAAAGTAGACACACATAGAGAGGACTCTTTAAAGTAGATACACTAGAGAGGACTCTTTAAAGGTTTCCCAATAATATTGAATCAGTGAACTCTTACGGGGTTTTGCGTCAGAGAGATCCGGATGTCTCCATGGATACGGTGCAGCGTTGAGTCCGTTAGTGTCATGGCCGCCGTGGCCGCCACGCTCTTCTTCTGCTCCGACGATCCGCTCTTCATGGAAACATCTGAACTCTTCTTCCTCTTCTTCTTCTTCTCCTCGTCCTCAGACTGCGATGCTCCATCTCTTTTCTTCTTCTGTGGTTTCTTGTCCGACTCAGCGGATGTTTTTCCGTCCGTCTTCTCGGGTTTCTCCTCCTTCTTCTTCTGGTCTTTCGTGGCCATTTTCTTCACCTCCGTTTCTTCTTTCTTCTTCTGTGGTTTCGTGTCTTCGGTGCCCTTCTTGTCCGACTCAGCGGATGTTTTTCCGTCCGTCTTCTCCTCCTTCTTCTTCAGGTCTTTCGTGGCCGTTTTCTTCACCTCCGTTTCTTCTTTCTTCTTCTGTGGTTTCGTCGTCTGCTCCGCGGTTGTTTTCCCGTCGGACACATCTTTCTTCTTCTGGTCTTTCGTGGCCGTTTTCTCCGCGTTGCTTTCTTTCTTCTCTTCGCTCTTTTTCATCGCCTCATTTTCCTTTTTGCCCTCCGCTCCCTTCTTGTCTTTTTTGTCGTCCACTTTTCTATCCTCAGATGTCCTCTCCTTCTTCTCTTCTTCCTCCTCCTTCCTCTCCATCGTCACTCTTCCCATCATCGTCTTCATCTGGACTTTCGCCCCTTTTCCTGGCGTCGCCTTCACGATTTTCCCGATGATTTTCCTTTCGTCTTTCTTCTCTTCCTCCGGGATTTTACTTGAAACGTCGTTCTTCTGTTCGTCCGGCTTCACCTCCTTCTTCTTCTCTGTTGTTGTTGTTGTTGTTGTTGTTGTTGTTGTCTTCTGACTGGGGGCGTTGCCCTCTTCCTCTCTTCCTCCACTTCCTGTCTGTTTCTCTGCCGGTCTCTGATATTTCTTGTCGACGATCTTCTCACTTTTCGAGGTCTTCGTCTCCGACTTCCTGAGACTCGCGGCGGTTTCTTTGTCGTTCTTTTTGTCCGATGTTGTCGCCTGACTCCTTCTCGTAACCTCCGAGCTGGCCGTGGCTGCATCCCTCCTGAGAAATGTACAAAGAAAAACGCATAAAAACCGGTTTATATGGTTAATTAACACGTAATTATTTGTTATGAATGCTCAAGTGGAGAAAGCATCTCGATAAATAATAAATGATTTCCGAAGAAAAGTCAATTAAAAATGGCGTATCTTTTCCCGTTAAGCAAATGTGTCACTTTCCGCTCCACAGCGCACCAACGGCTCGACAACGACTTCACGGCAGCACTGTCCCGATCTGCCCTGCGTGCGAGATGGTCCGCCATATTTGACAACCATACTTGCCAACCTTGAGACCTCAGAAATCGGGAGTATTTCAAAACCGGATGCGTAGCTGTAGAATCAACATTACAAGACCCAAGACCTCCGTGAGTCTGAGTCCCTCACCCTGTTCCAGTCCCGCCTCAAAACCCACCTCTTCAACTCTCTATCCATAAGCCCCGCCCCCTCTCAACTCTCTATCCATAAGCCCCGCCCCCTCTCAACTCTCTATCCATAAGCCCCGCCCCCTCTCAACTCTCTATCCATAAGCCCCGCCCCCTCTCCAACTCTCTATCCATAAGCCCCGCCCCCTCCTCAACTCTCTATCCCATAAGCCCCGCCCCCTCCTCAACTCTCTATCCATAAGCCCCGCCCCCTCTCAACTCTCTATCCATAAGCCCCGCCCCTCTCAACTCTCTATCCATAAGCCCCACCCCTCTCTATCCATAAGCCCCGCCCCCTCTCAACTCTCTATCCATAAGCCCCGCCCCCTCTCAACTCTCTATCCATAAGCCCCGCCCCCTCTCAACTCTCTATCCATAAGCCCCGCCCCCTCTCAACTCTCTATCCATAAGCCCCGCCCCCTCTCAACTCTCTATCCATAAGCCCCGCCCCCTCTCAACTCTCTATCCATAAGCCCCGCCCCCTCTCAACTCTCTATCCATAAGCCCCGCCCCCTCTCAACTCTCTATCCATAAGCCCCGCCCCCTCTCAACTCTCTATCCATAAGCCCCGCCCCTCTCAACTCTCTATCCATAAGCCCCGCCCCCTCTCAACTCTCTATCCATAAGCCCCGCCCCCTCTCAACTCTCTATCCATAAGCCCCGCCCCCTCTCAACTCTCTATCCATAAGCCCCGCCCCTCTCAACTCTCTATCCATAAGCCCCGCCCCCTCTCAACTCTCTATCCATAAGCCCCGCCCCCTCTCAACTCTCTATCCATAAGCCCCGCCCCCTCTCAACTCTCTATCCATAAGCCCCGCCCCCTCTCAACTCTCTATCCATAAGCCCCGCCCCCTCTCAACTCTCTATCCATAAGCCCCGCCCCCTCTCAACTCTCTATCCCATAAGCCCACGCCCCCTCTCAACTCTCTATCCCATAAGCCCCGCCTCCTCTCAACTCTCTATCCATAAGCCCCGCCCCCTCTCAATCAACTTCCTCCTGACTGCTTTTCTGTTGTGTCTTGTCTCTTTTTGGTTCTGTCTTTGTTTTGTTTGTCTCCCCTCCCTCCCAAATGTAAAGCGTCTTTGGGTTCAGAAAAGCGCTATATAAAATTGATTTATTATTATTATTATTATTATTAACATGCTTGTTGTAAGTGCGCGTCTCGCTCCATCCGTGATGGAGCGAGACGCGCTACCATGGCAACCAAACAATGAAGACATATCGACTGTGAATGTGTGCAATATGTATGGCATTCGTAATTTATATCGAATTAACTGTGAATGTCCTTCATTTTATTTCAAGTAAAATGATGTATAGACATTCGAGCCCACATCGTGTCCCCGTTGGTGTCCACTTCCTCTCTGCCTTCTTCTGGGGATCCATCCGACGTCTTTGAGGAGCTCTTTGATTACAGATTTGAAAACATCGTTGCTTGCTTTAAAAGTAGCTCACTTCATGATGTCAGACCTTGGAGAGTATCTAGACATCCCTGCCTTAAGGCCATCGCCACTGGCAACTGAATATGTGTCGCCGTTTGATGTCTGTGTCTGGACCGCTGCGTAAGGAGGAGGGTTTCTGCCCCGTTACTTCTCCGCCGCATTCTTGTCTTGTCCGCCAAACTGTATTCCGTGAAATCGAGCGGACTTCTTTGTGCAGATGTGAGCGTCCTTAACAACGGTCAATAAGTGCTCGACAGCACTACTGGATTAACAACGTGTTGTGAATTGACCAATCAGAATCGAGTATTCAACTAAGCCATGTAATAATCTGGAATAAGCCGTTTTTTTGTTTTATAAATACAGTGTCCGTGTGTCTCTTACAGCGAGCTCCGCCTGCGGCCTCGTCTCCCGTCCGTCAGTAGCCCTTTCAGAGACTTCAGGAAACTCTGCCTCTTGTCCGCCTGCCGACTCTCTCTCTGCAAACACGACACGTCTCATCAGATACACACACACACACACACACGCACGCAGTAGGGCTGCTCCATTATGGCAAACATCATAATCTCGATTATTTGGGTCGATAATTGATATCACGATTGTTAAAAACGATTCACTTTGAAAACATCGATTTATCGGAGAAAACGGGACGTTCCTAGCAGCTGATCACGCTGAACTTTGAGTGGAATTCAACCGGACAACGAATACAATAAATATTTGAATGAAAAATAATTAAAGTAATCGTTTTATTTCGATGTTTTCATGATTGTGATTAACATGCGATTAATCGAGCGGCCCTGCCACACAGGCAGAGCCCTCCCCTCGTCTCACCGTCTCCACATTCTGTCAATAAAGTTAATTGAATGGAATGTTTTACCTCCTCTTCTTTCCCAGCATGCTTTGCTTTCTTCACCTCCTCTTTCTCAGCTCTCCTCGTCTTCTTCCCTGCGGTATCTTCCTCTTCCTCCGCCGTCACCTTCTTCTTCTTCACCTCCTCTTCCTCCCTCTTCCTCTTCGTCCCGTGTCCTTCCTTCTCCTCTTCCTCCTTCTTCTCTTTCGACCTCGTCTTCTTCGCCTCGATGCCATCTTGTTTGGGTTTCTTCTCCTCTTCCTCCTTTTCTCTCGACCTCGTCTTCCTCCCTCTTGTCTCCTCTTCCTCCTTTCCCGTCACCTTCTTCTTCACCTCGTCTTCCTCCCTTTCTCTCGACCTCATCTTCCTCCCCCCCGTCTCCTCTTCCTCCTTTCGCGTCACCTTCTTCTTCAACTCCTCCTCTTCCTCCTCTTCCGTCGACCTCGTCTCTCTCCTCGTCTGCTTTGCCTCGCTGCCATCTTGTTTTGGTTTCCTCTCCCCCGTCACCTTCGTCTTCCTCACCTCCTTTCTCCTCTACTCTGGATCTTGTCTCTCTCCTCGTCTTCCTCACCTCGCCACCATCTGGTTTGGGGGCCTTCTCCTCTTCCTCCTCCTTTTCTTTCGACCTTGTCTCTGTCCTCGTCTTCCTCCCTCCTGTCTCCTCTTCCTCCTCCGTCACCTTCTTCACCTCCTCTTTCTCCTCTGTCACTTCTCACCTCCTCTTTCCTGTCACTCTCTTTCTTCCTCCCTCGTCTCTCTCCTCGTCTCCTCTTCCTCCTCCGTCACCTTCTTCTTCCTCACCTCCTCTTCCTCCTTCTCCTCTACTCTTTCTCTGGATCTCGTCTCTCTCCTCGTCTTCCTCACCTCGCCACCATCTGGTTTGGGGGCCTTCTCCTCTTCCTCCTCCTTTTCTTTCAACCTTGTCTCTGTCCTCGTCTTCCTCCCTCCTGTCTCCTCTGTCACCTTCTTCACCTCCTCTTCCTCCCTCGTCTCTCTCCTCGTCTTCTTCACCTCGCCACCATCTGGTTTGGGGGTCTTCTCCTCTTCCTCCTCCTTTTCTTTTGACCTTGTCTCTGTCCTCGTCTTCCTCCCTCCTGTCTCCTCAGTCACCTTCTTCTTCCTCACCTCTCTCCTCTACTCTTTCTCTGGATCTCGTCTCTCTCCTCGTCTTCCTCACCTTGCCACCATTTTGTTTGGCGGTCTTCTCCTCTCTCCTCGTCTTCACCCCAGCTTCTTCTTTCTTCTCCTCTTCATCCTGTTTCTCTTTGATCTTTGCCTCCTTGTTTCCTTCACTTGTTTCCCCCTCGTCCCTTTTCCTCTTGACTCCTTTACTCTCTGATGAAGATTTCTCCTCCTCTTCCTCAGACTTTGGTTCTGGGCTCTTCAGTTTCGTGTCGACTGTTGGAGATAAAATCAGAAGTTTTAACTCCTCAAATGTAATCCTGACTGTGTGTGTCTGTTTGTGTGTGTGTGTGTCTGTCTGTGTGTGTTTCTGTTTGTGTGTGTGTGTCTGTGTGTGTGTGTCTGTCTGTTTGTGTGTGTGTGGGTGGGTGTGTGTGTGTGTCTGTGTGTGTGGGTGAGTGTGTGTGTGTGTGTCTGTGTGTCTCTCTGTGTGTCTGCGTGCGTGTGTGTCTGTTTGTGTCCATGTGTGTGTGTGTGTCTCTCTGTGTGTGTCTGTGTGTCTGCGTGCGTGTCTGTCTGTGTGTGTCTGTGTGTGTGTATCCGTGTGGGTGCATCCGTGTATGTGTATCCGTGTGTGTCTGTGTTTGTGTGTCTGTGTGTGTGTTTGTATCCGTCTGTGTGTGTGTGTGTCTGTGTGTGTGTGTGTGTGTTTTACCTGGAGGGGTAACAGCAGGATCTGTTTTCTTTTGTTGCTCTGCATCAATCTGACAAATAAAGTAAAAAAAACACTCAAATGAGTCGCTAAGGAGTCGCTAAGGAGTCGCTAAGGAGTCTCTAAGGAGTTGCTAAGGAGTTGCTAAGGAGTCGCTAAGGAGTCTCTAAGGAGTTGCTAAGGAGTTGCTAAGGAGTTGCTAAGGAGTCGCTAAGGAGTCGCTAAGGAGTCTCTAAGGAGTTGCTAAGGAGTTGCTAAGGAGTTGCTAAGGAGTCGCTAAGGAGTCGCTAAGGAGTCTCTAAGGAGTCGCTAAGGAGAAGAACCGATTCAAATGAAAAAAGAAAGTCATATTTATCAATAAAAACCGCTGTTTAATTATTTAAGAGAGTTGCTTACCTCCTCCTCCTCCTCCTCCTCCTCCTCCTCCTCCTCCTCCTCCTCCTCCTCCTCCTCCTCCTCCTCCTCCTCAGCTGCAGCGGACCTGCTGCGCCTCCTGTTCAGAGTCTCTGGAGCTGAATCGGTTCCGGAGCTTTCCGTTTTCTCCGGAGCGTTTCTGAGAGACGACCTGGTCGGAGTTTGAGAAACAGAAACAGGAGGAGGAGGAAGAGTTTCCGACCTACCGGATCCTCTGCCGGGAGCGTTCCTGACCGGAGCCGCTCGACTGGGAGGCGGCTTACGGGAGGCGGCTTACTGGGAGGCGGCTTCGCTTTGTCGTTGGGAGACTTTGTGGATTTAGCAGCTGTAGCTTTAGCCGTAGCTTTAGCCGTAGCTTTAGCCGTAGCTTTAGCCGTAGCTTTAGCCGTAGCTTTAGCCGTAGCTTTAGCCGGGTTAGCACGTACCCTGCTCTGTGCTGGTATCTGAGGACACAAGAAGACAGAGAGGATCCATTAACACCACAAATACATGACACTTTTCTCGGTGCGCGGCAGTATTTCTAGGTGTCCGAAAGAGACAGTAAAGTAGCGCGTGAAGCCGAAATCCTGCAGCTCCGCCCGGTGAGCGAAAGTCAGAGTGCGACCGAACACACCTAGCTATTCGATCTACCTCTGGAACAAGCTACACGAGGTATACACATCTTTATTCTTCACTGTCGGGGTCACTCACTACTGGATCAGTGAGCGGCATGAGATACTGACGGGCTGTCAGGAGAGAGGGAGGGAGAGAGAGAGGGGGAGGGAGAGAGAGGGGGGGGAGAGGAGAGAGAGGGGGGGAGAGAGGGGTAGAGAGGGAGAGGGAGGGAGAGAGGGGGGGGAGAGAGAGGGGGGGAGAGGGGAGAGAGGAAAAGAGAGAGAGAGGGGGGGGAGAGAGGAAAAGAGAGAGGGGGGGAGAGAGGGGAAAGAGGAGAGAGAGGGGGAGGAGAAAAGAGAGAGAGGGGGGGGAGAGAGGAAAAGAGAGAGAGGGGGGGAGAGAGGAAAGGAGAGAGAGAGAGGGGGGAGAGGGGAAAAGAGAGAGAGAGGGGAGAGAGAGAGGGGGGAGAGAGGAAAGGAGAGAGAGAGAGGGGGGAGAGAGGAGGGGGGAGAGGAGAGAGAGAGAGAGGGGGGGAGAGAGAGAGGGGGGGAGAGAGGGAGAAAGGGGGGGAGAGGAGAGAGAGAGAGAGGGGGGGAGAGAGAGGGGGGAGAGAGGAAAGGAGAGAGAGAGAGAGGGGGAGGAGAGAGGAAAGGAGAGAGAGAGGAAAAGAGAGCGTTCCGCTCGTTTCTCCGTGTTATTCTCCAACGTTAATGTAAACATTTCGATCCGTTACGTTTATAAACTGAAGCAATATAAAACCGAGCATTCACTGAGTTTTAAACATCACTTTAAATGGAAGACCCCCATAGGCCCGTCCACTCACCATAGGCCCCGCCCACTCACCACAGGCCCCGCCCACTCACCAGGCCCCGCCCCCCTATGATGGGATCGGCCCCAAAAACCCTGATCGGAGCATCCATAGTAGAAATGTCGGGAATACAGAGTGTTATAAACGTGGCGTTTTGATTCTCCTTCCCCTCGCGGAGAAATACAGATTCTGATGTGTGCGTTAGCTTTCAGGTGAGAGGTAGCTTTCAGGTGAGAGGTAGCTTTCAGGTGAGAGGTAGCTTTCAGGTGAGAGGTAGCTTTCAGGTGAGAGGTAGCTTTCAGGTGAGAGGTAGCTTTCAGGTGAGAGGTAGCTTTCAGGTGAGAGGTAGCTTTCAGGTGAGAGGTAGCTTTCAGGTGAGAGGTAGCTTTCGTGAGAGGTAGCTTTCAGGTGAGAGGTAGCTTTCAGGTGAGAGGTAGCTTTCAGGTGAGAGGTAGCTTTCAGGTTAGAGGTAGCTTTCAGGTGAGAGGTAGCTTTCAGGTGAGAGGTAGCTTTCAGGTGAGAGGTAGCTTTCAGGTGAGAGGTAGCTTTCAGGTGAGAGGTAGCTTTCAGGTGAGAGGTAGCTTTCAGGTGAGGTAGCTTTCAGGTGAGAGGTAGCTTTCAGGTGAGAGGTAGCTTTCAGGTGAGAGGTAGCTTTCAGGTGAGAGGTAGCTTTCAGGTGAGAGGTAGCTTTCAGGTTAGAGGTAGCTTTCAGGTGAGAGGTAGCTTTCAGGTGAGAGGTAGCTTTCAGGTGAGAGGTAGCTTTCAGGTGAGAGGTAGCTTTCAGGTGAGAGGTAGCTTTCAGGTGAGAGGTAGCTTTCAGGTGAGAGGTAGCTTTCAGGTGAGAGTTAGCTTTCAGGTGAGAGGTAGCTTTCAGGTGTGAGGTAGCTTTCAGGTGAGAGGTAGCTTTCAGGTGAGAGGTAGCTTTCAGGTGAGAGGTAGCTTTCAGGTGAGAGGTAGCTTTCAGGTGAGTTAGCTTTCAGGTGAGAGGTAGCTTTCAGGTGAGAGGTAGCTTTCAGGTGAGAGGTAGCTTTCAGGTGAGAGGTAGCTTTCAGGTGAGAGGTAGCTTTCAGGTGAGAGGTAGCTTTCAGGTGAGAGGTAGCTTTCAGGTGAGAGGTAGCTTTCAGGTGAGAGTTAGCTTTCAGGTGAGTTAGCTTTCAGGTGAGTTAGCTTTCAGGTGAGAGGTAGCTTTCAGGTGAGTTAGCTTTCAGGTGAGTTAGCTTTCAGGTGAGTTAGCTTTCAGGTGAGTTAGCTTTCAGGTGAGAGGTAGCTTTCAGGTGAGAGGTAGCTTTCAGGTGAGGTAGCTTTCAGGTGAGTGGTAGCTTTCAGGTGAGGTAGCTTTCAGGTGAGAGGTAGCTTTCAGGCGAGAGCAGCTGGTTGTGAACTGGAGTCTAATGAGGAGAGAGAGGATTGAACAGAACATCAGTTTTAATAGGCGACTCTTACTTTGAGTTTGCTCCCCAGGGCGGGCGTGTTCTGGATCTCCCACATGCCTTCAGCGAAGCCTTTGATCCGGACGCCGCTGCCGAACTTCAGCTTGTTCCCGACGTACGGCACGATGTTCTCCGGAGGGATCGTTCCTCTGAGGACGGACATTAAACTTTGAAGTCACCATGTCTTTGCTGTCAGGATTACAGTGTGTGTGTGTGTGTGTTGTGTGTGCACATTTATGATTGGTCGAAACTAGTTGAGGAGGGCCGAGGTTTAAACTGTCTTCCAATCAGCATCCGGCCTGCGAAGGTTCCTCCCTCCCTGTCGCTGTCATACATCATTTGTTTTTGCTAGTTGTCTACAGATATGGTGGAGAACCTGCATTGCGCTGGTTCTGAGCCATGCGTGGGCGCGGAGCTCAGCCTCACGGCCAAGGCCACAGTGACTCACTGTCTCTCCAGTGTCTGCACCTGGCTCTGGGTCATTGGGTTTCCTTCTCACAGATGGATATTCGAAAACATGAAACAGTTCATTTTCTAACTTCAAGGCGTTTTTCTTTATCGTGGTCAAAACTTACGGGATGATTCATTTTCTACTTCTCAAAACAAACAATTAAATCTCTAGAAAACAGAAACTACCGTCATCTTCTGCTACCGGACGTTCCCGTACACAATCGGAGCGCAGGTGAGGACGGGATCCGCGTGTCTACGGTCCATTTGTTTTTCTTTATGAGCGTCTGAGAGGCCTTTCTGCTTTCACCGTACTCAATGGTCTCATGGTCCTTGGAGCGGGGGGGCGAAACCCACGGGAGTATTTAGGGAATCAAGCGATCACAACGGAAACAGCGCGGACACACATTGAGCCCAGAGAACGGATGTAAATATAATAAGCCTGCGTCTAAAATGGCGAACATTGTTAGGAGATTTAAACTATACAGCGCTCAGCCGCCTGTCGAGTTCAAATCAGCTGCTCTTCATTTTAGGGGTCGACCGATATTCCGCATTTCACGGATTATCGGTATCGGCCTTTTTTTTATTATCAAATTGTTGATAAGGCTCTGATGTCTGTGTGCTCTGATGCGGCCGTTTCTCTGGCTGCAGTCACCACTCTGTGTACACGAGCGATGTCCCGCCCACAGCGCTATCCGATAGGCTATCACTGAAGATGTTCCGGACGGGAGCCAGAGAGGCGGGACCTTCTCAGATTACAGGCAGGTGAACGCAGACACAGACTGAAGCAAGCAGCAGCGCTGAGCGGCAGAGCCACATGTGTTAAACCGAGGTTCAATAAACATCCCAATCCCCACGATCTTATGATCCAGTTCTATCAGCTTCCCAGTTACACAGGAAGCCGGTCAGAGTGGGGGGTGCGTGCAGCGTCTCGCAGCGGGGTTACTGTGGTGCAGGGGGGGGGGCTGCGAGTGGAGCCTTTTTCAGGTTGATATGTGAATATTTTCTGATTTTACTGCAAGTGTAATCGGTTCCAAATATCGGTCATCGTCTCCTTGGTTACTAATAATCGGCATCGGCCTTGAAAAAGCCACATCGGCCGATCCCTACGTCCTTTTCTTTCCTGCTATATTCAACGAGTGATGCAAACATTCGTTACCACAAGTTCTTAATGAAACGGACTCTGTTGGACTCGGATCTAGTTTGACTCTCAGAGTGAGTAATGCTCTGTCAGTCCCCTCCTTAGTCTTTGATGAATGATACAAATATAATGTTACCATTAGTTCTGAAGTGATACTGTTTGACTTTGTATTCGTTAGCCTACTACTTACAATACATTGAAGTACTTATTGTGTACTGACGGAGTACTTTGAGAGGATGGTGGACTTGATATCAGCAACACTTCCAGTCAGAGCTCCGGCAGCAGCATTTACACCTTGGGAAGCCTTTAGAGTCTGGAGAGCTGGTCTGTCCTTCAGCACTCTGACACACTCCGTCACTCAGGCCGGCCGTAAATTTCAATTTTAAAAACCGAAATGAAATATCCAGTCGTCTGAATATTGTGAAAAGAAAACCCAAAGACCAAAACATCCACGGCCCGCTTTGCCACATTAACATTACAAGCTAAAACGTTCTCTATGTCTTTCCCCTCGTGTCGGACCCAACCCGTCAGAACCTGGGATTAGTGATTTGACAAAGTCATAGCGACATAAAATGAGCCTAATAAGCTTATAATGTAACAATAAGAATCAGTCTTGTAATGTTATATGAGAATAGACTCCGCAGTGTGTGTGTGTGTGTGTGTGTGTGTGTGTGTGTGTGTGCGTACATCTGATGCGTCCCGAAGAAGTAGACCGGGATTCTCTTGTTTTTTCCACCGCCGTCACACTGACACACCTGAACACACAGAATATCACGTTAGCTAGGAAAACACATCTGTACGCAGGTATGTGTGTGTGTGTGTGTGTGTGTGTACCCTGGCAGGCCAGTGGGGGAAGCCCTTCATCTTGGCGAACACCAGGTCTCCCTGTTTGAACTGGTCCCCGTTTTTCCCCGGCATCGTGATAACTCTCACCCTAATGACAGAAACAGCCTGAAAGAAAACAGAAAGATATTGAGATGACTTGATAACCATCACGTGATCAAGGGGCGTCCTGTTCGTGAGTGCTCGAGCCCCGAAGGCAGGAGAGACTGAACAGAGTCGAGGGAAGCTTATACAAGTTAACAGCATTTAATTACACAAAAGATGCGGTGGTGTACAACATGAAATGTGGAGTGGAGGCGCTCTCCCCATGCGTCCGGTCAGTCCGTCAGCCGGAGGAAGAGGTCAATCTTTTGCTTGCTCTTCCTGTTGTCATCTGAGGTCTTCTCCTATTGGCCGACGTCGTCGGGGGGCGGGTCCAATGCAATTGCTGCCTTGTTGTATTGTTAAACTACATCATTCTGGTGTCTGTGGTTATTTAAACATTCCCTAATAAACGTTATTCAGCGACAATACATGAGTGCTAACCCCAGTGTGCTCAGTGTGCAACACCACATGTCCTTTCACCTTCGATTCATGGTTTGAACATGCAGTATTTCGCCACATGCTAATGCTAACCGGAAGTGAAGCATTTTCAGAATAAAAGTATTAAGTTAATAGTTAGTGAACTTCAGGTTTTTCAGAATAAAACTGATTTATATTAAATAGTGTATTTAATTCAAATTACGCCATATCAACATTGATTTTAATTTCTAACAGTCTGAAAGACACATTTACTCTTTGATTATATATATTTCACCTTTTAGTTGTACTAGTTTTAGTTTCACATGGTGTGTAAATATTCTCCTATTAAAAGTACATATTTATATCTGATATGTAATTAAGAAGTAGTATAAAGTGATATCAAATGAAAATACTTAAGCTAATACAACTACCTGCAATCTGTATTTGAGTAAATGTACTTTATTTACTTTCCAACCATGAACAGCTGATTATTTATTGTTTAAAAGTCGTGTATTTCCATTGTAAGCATTTAAAACCTATTGTAGAAAGCGTGAAGTGTAAACTGTGACAAACTGAGTAGTTCCTATCTATATGTTGCATTAATTTAGGAGCATGTATACATATATTACTGTTAATGCAAATGTGAGATATAATCAAGACAAACAAAGAGCAAAATGTATCTCTGAGAGGTAGCTGAGGAGTATCAAGTGAAAGAGTTTCCAACCACAGGAACGGTTCACTGTAAGGCTGTAACTGTTGCTAGATGTGATCTGAAAGGTATAAACCCACATTCAAAGAGAGGAAGGTCGGTTCCTTCCATCAGAAACATTTTTTAACCAGTTTTTACGTTTTTTTGTTTCATTTCCAGCTCGTCCTGTCTTTGTTTACAAATACAGACCGCTAGCTCTGAAGCTAACTTTAGCATGTGGCTAAACCCTGGGCTGTAGCTGGACCCTAACTCTCTGTGGTTCATACCTGTCTCAATGCAAGTTTACCGGGACATTAGAAGGTTTACATACCGTAAAAAACCGAGGGATAATGGTGTGAATCCGGAGATAAAGTCTTTGCTTTCTCTCGTTTCTAAGCTACGATCCTTCTCCTTCTGTCGCCATGTTGGCCGTGTACATCGTGTCACGTGACAAACAGCGCTTTCCCGCTGGCGGCAGTACCATTGTGTGGGGAGACTGGACTGTACCAACTCGGGGGAAATCTGGCAGAAAATGTCAAATAAAACGAATTTCGGACACACAAAAAGACAATATATACACTTATTATCGTTCAAGGAAACGTGTTAAGATATTTTTAATTACCCTTAATGTAGATGTATGCTAAATTATTCTTTACAGCCTTTAACTTTCTACTTAGTGTAGTGGGTAGAAGGGGGTATCATGCACCCCCCCGAAATATACTTCTAATCAGCTTCTCCAGATTGGAAAAATCGTGTAGAAAACGATTAGCTATGTTAAAAAGTTGACAAATTGTCCCACGTATATTTCCCCCCAAAATTAGTGTTTATTTACCCTAAAAATCGAGTTTCACTCTTTTTAGACCTTTCACTACATCTCAGCCATTATTGCAGATAACTGAACAAATAGGGTATCCAGATCCATGCTTTGAGAGTCAAGGAACACAATACAACTATTCTTAAAGTGATCACATGTGGCTGTGGCATGCTATTATGCTAATTAGTGCCGCCATTACAAGAAAATTGCATTTTAGTCTTGTACCGAGAACGATGTATTTTGCACCGACTCAGAAATATACTTATAATCAGTGGAAAAAGTATGTAGAAAATGATGAGCTATGTTAAAAATGTTGTCTGGATGTCCCGCATTAGTGTCACCATTACCAACAACGGAATTTTCACCTATCTCAGCTAACTACACTGAATGTATTTGATAGATTTAATATTCTAATTATACACACAATATTAAAGCTATGTTCACATTAATTAATCGATTTCTCAGTAATTATAATATATTACAGTATTTAGGATTCAGGATGGGCTATACTGTTAGTACTGTATTTTGGTGCTTCCCCTGTTTAATGCACAACTTCAACGTACTGGTACCGACAAGTTAAAAGAAAAACAGAATTAAGTTATTAACGGGTGTGTTTCTTTATAGAGTATACACTGGGCAGAATTGACAAACACATGCGAGGTGGTCTCATTTTAAGAACTACGATGTATTAAATAAATATACAAAGCTGTAAATATTTACATGTTTATTACAAAAAATTCTCAAACCCAGCAGACAGGGTTAAAATGCCTATGAACATAGATTCTGTTTTTTAATACAATAGCTGCTTTGTGATACGATACCAAAAAACGATCCGATCAGAGAATATGTAAATAAGTCTGACGGGGAATTTATAAAAGCTTTTTACAGTCCAACACACACATTTGATCATGTGTTCTTATATCAGTTCATCAACAGTCAGTTTGTCCAGTTTTTTTAATCACTTCCACTATCGCTGTCTTCCTCTTCTTCCTCCTCCTCTTCCTCCTTCTTCTCAGGTTCCTCCATGAGTCCGGCGAAGAAGTCGTTTTCTCCGTGAGCTTTCTTGGTGAGCGACTTCATGCGTCCGTCTTTCTTCTTCCTCTTGCGGTACTCGGTGACCTTGGTGTTTTTTAACTCCGAAATGTCCCAGAACTTGAGCAGCTGATCGTGGGCGCTGCTCACCAGGAAACGGGAGTCCCAGGATTTGTTGATTTCCTCGACGGGTTCTCCGACATGTTGCCCGATGCACCCGATGACCCGGTTGGGAAAGAGGTTCACGGCTCTGATGGAGGAAGGAGACATTTATAAATAAGCATCCAATAAGGGGTCGGAATCAGGCTTATTGGTACGAGATTGGTGGCCAACCAGCACAAAAGACATTATGGATTATCTCGAAGTAAATGGTTGTTGGATTATTTAACCAGTAAGAAACCAATTCAGGCCACAAAGACATCATACTGGACCATTTAAAAAACAGTTTTGACCAGTTAAAGCCCATTTTGGTCCAGGTTAGAGCATCGAGGAACCAGTTTATGATCCCAGTCATTAAGTTGTACCATTAGAAAAAAATTGTTTGGACCACTTGAACATGCGCCATCATGACATGAGCTCAGACAATTAAAAGCTGATTTGGTATCATTTGTAGAGCACTAAGAAACCAGTAGTCCCAATGGGAACCGGACTCACCGGGTGTACCGTCCATCATTTTAGAGCGCTAAGAAACCAGTAATCCCAATGGGAACCGGACTCACCGGGTGTACCGTCCATCATTTTAGAGCGTTAAGAAACCAGTAATCCCAATGGGAACCGGACTCACCGGGTGTACCGTCCATCATTTTAGAGCGTTAAGAAACCAGTAATCCCAATGGGAACCGGACTCACCGGGTGTACCGTCCATCATTTTAGAGCGTTAAGAAACCAGTAATCCCAATGGGAACCGGACTCACCGGGTGTACCGTCCATCATTTTAGAGCGTTAAGAAACCAGTAATCCCAATGGGAACCGGACTCACCGGGTGTACCGTCCATCATTTTAGAGCGCTAAGAAACCAGTAATCCCAATGGGAACCGGACTCACCGGGTGTACCGTCCATCATTTTAGAGCGTTAAGAAACCAGTAATCCCAATGGGAACCGGACTCACCGGGTGTACCGTCCATCATTTTAGAGCGCTAAGAAACCAGTAATCCCAATGGGAACCGGACTCACCGGGTGTACCGTCCATCATTTTAGAGCGCTAAGAAACCAGTAATCCCAATGGGAACCGGACTCACCGGTGTACCGTCCATCATTTTAGAGCGCTAAGAAACCAGTAATCCCAATGGGAACCGGACTCACCGGGTGTACCGTCCATCATTTTAGAGCGTTAAGAAACCAGTAATCCCAATGGGAACCGGATTCACCGGGTGTACCGTCCATCATTTTAGAGCGCTAAGAAACCAGTAATCCCAATGGGAACCGGACTCACCGGGTGTACCGTCCATCATTTAGAGCGTTAAGAAACCAGTAATCCCAATGGGAACCGGACTCACCGGGTGTACCGTCCATCATTTTAGAGCGCTAAGAAACCAGTAATCCCAATGGGAACCGGACTCACCGGGTGTACCGTCCATCATTTTAGAGCGCTAAGAAACCAGTAATCCCAATGGGAACCGGACTCACCGGGTGTACCGTCCATCATTTTAGAGCGCTAAGAAACCAGTAATCCCAATGGGAACCGGACTCACCGGGTGTACCGTCCATCATTTTAGAGCGCTAAGAAACCAGTAATCCCAATGGGAACCGGACTCACCGGGTGTACCGTCCATCATTTTAGAGCGCTAAGAAACCAGTAATCCCAATGGGAACCGGACTCACCGGGTGTACCGTCCATCATTTTAGAGCGCTAAGAAACCAGTAATCCCAATGGGAACCGGACTCACCGGGTGTACCGTCCATCATTTTAGAGCGCTAAGAAACCAGTAATCCCAATGGGAACCGGACTCACCGGGTGTACCGTCCATCATTTTAGAGCGCTAAGAAACCAGTAATCCCAATGGGAACCGGACTCACCGGGTGTACCGTCCATCATTTTAGAGCGCTAAGAAACCAGTAATCCCAATGGGAACCGGACTCACCGGGTGTACCGTCCATCATTTTAGAGCGTTAAGAACCAGTAATCCCAATGGGAACCGGATTCACCGGGTGTACCGTCCATCATTTTAGAGCGCTAAGAAACCAGTAATCCCAATGGGAACCGGACTCACCGGGTGTACCGTCCATCATTTTAGAGCGTTAAGAAACCAGTAATCCCAATGGGAACCGGACTCACCGGGTGTACCGTCCATCATTTTAGAGCGCTAAGAAACCAGTAATCCCATGGGAACCGGACTCACCGGGTGTACCGTCCATCATTTTAGAGCGCTAAGAAACCAGTAATCCCAATGGGAACCGGACTCACCGGGTGTACCGTCCATCATTTTAGAGCGCTAAGAAACCGTAATCCCAATGGGAACCGACTCACCGGGTGTACCGTCCATCATTTTAGAGCGCTAAGAAACCAGTAATCCCAATGGGAACCGACTCACCGGGTGTACCGTCCATCATTTTAGAGCGCTAAGAAACCAGTAATCCCAATGGGAACCGGACTCACCGGGTGTACCGTCCATCATTTTAGAGCGCTAAGAAACCAGTAATCCCAATGGGAACCGGACTCACCGGGTGTACCGTCCATCATTTTAGAGCGCTAAGAAACCAGTAATCCCAATGGGAACCGGACTCACCGGGTGTACCGTCCATCATTTTAGAGCGTTAAGAAACCAGTGTATGGAACCAAGATCATGTCTGACCATTACAACACCTGGGTGGACCATTACAAACCCAGATTTTACCATAAGAAGAACATTTTAGGTCATCAAAACATTAGATTAAAGCAGCGTTGTTAGTTAAAAGACTAGCTTGGTCCATCAAAAGAACATTTTAGGTCATTATAAGATCACAAAAACACCAACTGGACTCCTGAAAGACCAGCGTGGTTCAACGAAGACCAATACAACCAACGTAACAGTAATGTAGGACCAAAATCAAACGGTAATCCCAATGGGAAAAATTGAAAGGCATTATGGATTATCTCAGAAGTAAATGGCTGTTGGGTCTTGTTACCAATGAGAAGCCAAATCTGGGACTACAAACCACCAGTAATCCCAATGTAACCCCGACTCACCGAATGTACCCGTCCATGGAGGCGGTGCACATGATGTTGTCGGTGATCGGCGCGATGCACTCCACGGACTCAGCTTTGATGGTGAATCGGTCGCTCGTCGCTCCGAACCCGTTCCAGTTGAAGATGTAGACGGTGCCTTCGCTGGAGCCGCAGATCACCTTCTTCCCCCGCTTCATCAACGCCAACGAGGTCAGATCTCCGGTCTGATACTCCGACAGAAGCTCGAAGCGCCGACGTTTTATGTTGAAGACGCCCATCGTGCCGTCGCCACTGCGAGGGGTAAAGAAGGTACCATTAGAGGGGTTACAGAGGGCCGTTGGTGGTGTTTGAAGGACGTTTTGAAACATGTACGGCCCGTCCACACTACAGCGTCGAAAGCTCCAATCTGCCCGTTCACTTTCAACGGGGGTGACGTCACGTAGCCTCGCTTTTTCGCCGAACTGAATTGTGGGTAGCAGAGTGGTCCGTCTCCGGCGTCAGAAGTTGAACAATGTTCAACTTCTGACGCCGGAGACGCCGGAGTAGCCAGCGCCAGCCAATCAAATCCCGTTTCCCAAAATCTGACAGCTGAAGCCGTAGCCAATCAAACCGCGTCTAAGCTGGGAGAGATATCCCGCCGTTCATTTCTATATTTCAAAACAAGTCGGAGGAGAAACTAACTATCGCCGTAGCATCACCCGGTTTGTGTATGAGCAGACCCTCTTCACCTACCGGGACACAAACCGGAGGAACCAGCATGGAGGGAGGTGGAGAGGCAGTGGGGGAAACTGGGAGGGTTTCGCCTGTTTGGGGAGTTTATAATATATATATATATATTTGCTCGCATAAAATCCCCGAGGTTTTGCTCTGTATGTCAAAAAAAACTTGAAAATAAAATATTAAATATTAAAATAATACAAAACGATGATGAAATGTTAAGAACCTGGTCGTGAGGAGGATCCTCTTGGCCGCGTCCACGGCGATGTCACTGATGTAATCCTCGTGCTGTTTCAGATCCATGATGGCCGTCCCCTTCCTCATATCCCACACCTTCAGGAAGAACGACGGGACAAATTCAAGATCTATGCCTTTCCTCGTATTTGGAAGCGAATTTGAATTCCTCAAGAAAAAAGTAATACATTTAAATTAAACAAAAATAAATTAAATAAGATGAAAAAATAAATAAACAAAATGTATTAAATAATAAACACAATCAAATAAAGTTAATACACTAACATTGTTAAAAAATGATATAAAATAAAAGGAAACCTTCAGGGTCCCCCCATCGTCCCCAGTAGCCAGGATGTTCTCGTCCACCAGCAGCAGGCTGTTGATCGGGGCTCCGTGAGCTCCTCTGATCCGAGTCACCAGCTGGCCTCGCTCCACGTCCAGCAGGTGGATCGCCTTATCTCTGGAGACGCTGTACAGCTGCAGCCCGTCCGCAGAGAAACGCACCTGCAGAGAGACAGGTGAGGAGGCTATTTTAGAGTCTTATACGCAGGACTTCAGGTGTTCTTTAGTAAACAACAACAGATGTTCTTTAGTAAACAACAACAGAACCTCAGGTGTTCTTTAGTAAACAACAACAGAACCTCAGGTGTCCCTTAGTAAACAGACCTCACCTGTCTGCAGGACTTCAGGTGATGTCCAGAGGACCACAGTTCCCGGGTCTCTCCCTCAGTACAGGAGTATGCATATGCGTACAGATCTCCGTCCACGTCCCCGCACACCAGCATGTCTCGGGTCGGGTGCAGAGCCACCGTGTTGGCGATGGCCTCCAGCTTGATGTCCGCTGGAGTGTCCCTAATGATGGGCTCCTGAGGCCCCTCTTCATCTTCATCATCCTCCTCTTTCTCTTTCTCCTCTTCCTCCTCTTTCTGTTCCCTGTCTGAGGTCTCTGGGTCTGAGGTCTCTGGAGCTTCTGGTTCTGGATCCCTTTCTGGAGGATCTGAGGTTTCAACGTGTTCCGCGGGCGCTGCCATGTTGATTTTTTCGTTTCTTCTACGGTGGAAACACGTGGACAGTTAACAGAGGAAATGCACCACACTGCCCTCTAATGATCTTCAATGGAAACATGCAATTATTTTTGAAACATTACATGGAAAATAAAACACATTTGATAATAGTAATAATAATAATAATGATAATAATGTGTGTTCTGTTTTATTCTCAACTTTTATGAATGTATTCATACATTCATTTATTTGTTCCCATATTTATTTATTATTTTATTTATGTATTCATGTATTTATTTCCACATGTATTTATTCGTGTATTTATTTAATTATGTGTTTATTCATGTATTTATTTATGGGCAGCGGGGGCCTAGTTATCAGCCAATCAGGAGTCGACGCGGAGATGACGTTGGATGCTCAAAATGGCGTCAGATTCAAACGGCTCCTGGATAATATTTGCTGTAAGTTTTTAATAAAAGCTTTCTATAACGTTAATTGTTAATATTGTAGTGTGTGTAAGTAGTTTACATTGCCTTGTGTTGGTTAAAGTAGATTAAGAGCATTGAAATATGCTTTTATTGGAGATAAACCGTATTTGTTTGGGTTGTTTATCAAGTGGCTTCAAAATCCCATTCACAAAATGTGTGATTTTCATATTAACTTATTTATTGACAAATATGAAGATAACTAATATAAGTAAATAACATAAATACATTTGTTATGACCTTCTTTTGAATTCGGCGTATATTTGATTCACCTAATATTAGTTTATATGAGTTTAATCTCAGTTGTAAATTGTAAACTGTAAGTTGCTATTAACGTTGACACACTGCAGAAAACAGACATATTTAGTATTTTAAATAGGGCCGAATTGTAAAGTATACCTTAATTATAGGTACATCTTGTTTTGTATTGTTGTAGATGTATCTTTAATTGACTTTATATTATGTTTGTGTTTAATTGATCGATTTGTAAACGGAGTTCGCTTTGTGGTTGAGTGCATCCGCTGGCATGGCAACGCAGGCAGCCAGGCAACCGGCTTCATCCCCCGGCAGCAAATCAATCAAAACAACCTCCATGGTGCCGAAAGATGATTTAATACTACTTTGGAAAATATGTTGCATTCATGTGCATTTAAAAAAACATCCCTTAGGGCTTTTAAAGTCACCCTGACTGCGGGGAGATGCAGGTAGAATCAGCGGAGCGGAGGAGAGAGAGTGGCCGGAGAAAGGGTGCGGAGAGCGGGCGGAACCGAGTGGAGCCGCGGGGGGAGAGAACCGCGGAGAGAGAGAGGTAAACATACAGCCACTTTATGGACTTTTTTACACACATTTTTCATTTAAAACAAGATTGTTAGATATTTCCCCACATATGTCACTAATAATACATTGTGTACCACTGTGTTATTATTATTATTATTATTATTCCCTGTTTTTTCCACATTTCAGACCTCTTTAAAGGATACAAAAAATGATGTATTCACATATTTTTTCTGGCATTTTTACACATTTGTATTTATGTATTTTCTGATATTTGTATTTATGTATTTTCTGATATTTGTACTTTATATATTTTGCCCACATTTGTCGTAATTTTTGCACGCATTTCCCCATGCTTTTTCAATTCTGTTTACATATTATAACCGGGGTCAGCTCCGAGGAGAGAGCGATGTACACAGTTTTTGACTTTATTACAAATATTCCAGACATCTTTAAGATCTTCTTGGGGATATTTTTAAACAAGATCTTCGGATATTGTTCCCACATATTTCACGAATGTATTTTTCACATCACTGTTTGATACAATCGTTGGAGAACGTTTTTAAGATGTTTCTTTACAAATGTTTGAGACATCTTTAGATACGTTTTGGAAGAGTTTCTTTACAGTTTCTCCGTATTTTTTCACAGACTTTTCTAAATATTGTAAGAATTATTTTGAGAAACCTTTTGTTCCCACCTGTTCCTGACATACTTTCAGATTCTCATTGCACATACGACTCAATTCAAAAGACACTGGAATATAAAGGCTGCCATATATATATATAGATACATTTTGTCAGAGCTGTTTATCACTAATAATATATTTTGGATAAATATATTATTCAGCTTTTGGAGTGGGACATATTGAATCAAGATGAATCTGTTTTATTTTGCAGTGTGAAAGAGATCATCCCCGCGATGCAACAGAAAGAGAAGAAGGCAGGAGAGAGAGAGGGGGAGGAAGGGAGGAGGAAGGAGGTGACGAGCAGGAAGACGGCGTCAGAAGGAGGAGAGCGGAGGAGGAGAGTCCATCAGCTGGAGAAGGAGAAGCTGGAGCTGAGCAGCAAACACAACCAGGAGGTGAGGAACTGGAATGTTCCGCACGTCCGCTCATCTGACGGCAGGGTTTCATGGGATGTTGTAATTATTGGATATTTAGACATTTAGAAGTCGATGTATTTTGGACGCCCTAGATTTATTTTAGCGCAC
>CM070489.1:715094-722594 GCA_036324585.1 Champsocephalus esox
GGACTCAGGATAGAGGATCCAGGACTCAGATCCAGGACTCAGGATAGAGGATCGAGGACTCAGATCCAGTGCTCAGGATAGAGGATACAGGACTCAGATCCAGGACTCAGGATAGAGGATCCAGGACTCAGATCCAGGACTCAGGATAGAGGATCCAGGACTCAGATCCAGTGCTCAGGATAGAGGGTCCAGGACTCAGATCCAGGGCTCAGGATAGAGGGTCCAGGACTCAGATCCAGTGCTCAGGATAGAGGATCCAGGACTCAGATCCAGGACTCAGGATAGAGGATCGAGGACTCAGATCCAGTGCTCAGGATAGAGGATACAGGACTCAGATCCAGGACTCAGGATAGAGGATCCAGGACTCAGATCCAGGACTCAGGATAGAGGATCCAGGACTCAGATCCAGGACTCAGGATAGAGGATCCAGGACTCAGATCCAGGACTCAGATCCAGGACTCAGGATAGAGGATCCAGGACTCAGGATAGAGGATCCAGGACTCAGGATAGAGGATCCAGGACACACGACCACAGCAACAGGATCAGCCTCGACTCAGGATCCCGGCGTATACATGGACACACAAAAGAGATTTGGGGGAAGCTGGGTTAATGGGACCATGAGAGTACACGGGTACAGACAGAGAGACGGAGTGAGGTGCAACAGTCCAAGCCCATAGCAGCTAAGCTAACGTGTACATGCGCTCCCTCAGGATAGGGTGAGGGAAGCAAGTGAGAAGTAGGGAACAGAGGTGGAGAGGCACGCAGGGAGAGAGGTCCCCGCTGGAACCTGAGTTAGAGGTAGGGTCTGTGGCTGCGTTCCACACTCCCCGGCCGGGCCTCTCTGCAACCTTTGCCCTCTCTGACCTCGAGGGGTCAGAGAGGGCAAAGGTTTTAAATAGAAGGTCTACTGTGAATAACACTTAACATGTTGTGCTTTTTTCCTCTGCAGGAGTTACAGCAGGTGTCAATCAAAGTAAACGAGGAGGTGACACGCCTTCAGACGGAGAGCTCTGATTGGTCGACGCAGAGGGAGGAGATGGAGAGAGAAAGGGAGGAGAGGGAGAGAGGATGGAGAGAGAGATGGAGGAGAGGGAGAGAGAGAGGGAGAGAGGGAGAGAGAGAGGGAGGAGAGGGAGGAGAGGGAGAGAGAGAGGGAGGAGAGGGAGAGGGAGGAGAGGGAGAGAGAGAGGGAGAGAGAAAGAGAGGAGAGGGAGGAGAGGGAGAGGGAGGGAGGGAGAGAGAAAGAGAGGAGAGGGAGAGAGGGATGGAGAGAGAGAGGGAGAGAGAAAGGGAGGAGAGGAGAGAGGGGTGGAGAGAGAAAGGGAGAGAGAGGAGATGGAGAAAAATAAGGAGGAGAGGGAGAGAGAGAGGGAAGAGATGGAAAGAGAAATGCAGAGAGAGAGGGAGGAGAGTGAGAGAGAGAGGGAGAGAGAGAGGGAGGAGAGGGAGAGAGAGAGGGAGGAGAGTGAGAGAGAAAGGGGTGAGATAACGTCAGGAATCCAGAAGATCAGCGAATACTACGAGAACGAGTCCAAGGTGATTATTTTATTAGTGTTTTCTTTTTTCTCCATTTTCTCTGAAACTGAAATACCGTCCACCTGCTGACCTATCAGCACGCGCCCTGCTGACCTATCAGCACGCGCCCTGCTGACCTATCAGCACGCGCCCTGCTGACCTATCAGCACGCGCCCTGCTGACCTATCAGCACGCGCCCTGTTGACCTATCAGCACGCCCTGCTGACCTATCAGCACGCGCCCTGGCTGACCTATCAGCACGCCCTGTTGACCTATCAGCACGCCCTGTTGACCTATCAGCACGCCCTGTGACCTATCAGCACGCCCTGCTGACCTATCAGCACGCGCCCTGTGCTGACCTATCAGCACGCGCCCTGTGCTGACCTATCAGCACGCGCCCTGCTGACCTATCAGCACGCGCCCTGCTGACCTATCAGCACGCGCCCTGCTGACCTATCAGCACGCCCCTGCTGACCTATCAGCACGCCCTGTTGACCTATCAGCACGCGCCCTGCTGACCTATCAGCACGCGCCCTGCTGACCTATCAGCACGCGCCCTGTTGACCTATCAGCACGCCCTGCTGACCTATCAGCACGCCCTGTTGACCTATCAGCACGCGCCCTGCTGACCTATCAGCGCGCGCCCTGTTGACCTATCAGCACGCGCCCTGTTGACCTATCAGCACGCCCTGCTGACCTATCAGCACGCCCTGCTGACCTATCAGCACGCCCCTGCTGACCTATCAGCACGCCCTGTTGACCTATCAGCACGCGCCCTGTGCTGACCTATCAGCACGCCCTGTTGACCTATCAGCACGCCCTGTTGACCTATCAGCACGCCCTGTTGACCTATCAGCACGCCCTGTTGACCTATCAGCACGCCCTGTTGACCTATCAGCACGCCCTGTTGACCTATCAGCACGCCCTGTTGACCTATCAGCGCGCCCTGTTGACCTATCAGCGCGCCCTGTTGACCTATCAGCGCGCCCTGTTGACCTATCAGCGCGCCCTGTTGACCTATCAGCGCGCCCTGTGTTGACCTATCAGCACGCGCCCTGTGCTGACCTATCAGCACGCGCCCTGCTGACCTATCAGCGCGCCCTGTGCTGACCTATCAGCGCGCCCTGTGCTGACCTATCAGCGCGCCCTGTGCTGACCTATCAGCGCGCCCTGTGCTGACCTATCAGCACGCGCCCTGTTGACCTATCAGCACGCGCCCTGTTGACCTATCAGCACGCGCCCTGTTGACCTATCAGCACGCGCCCTGTTGACCTATCAGCACGCGCCCTGTTGACCTATCAGCACGCGCCCTGTTGACCTATCAGCACGCGCCCTGTTGACCTATCAGCGCGCCCTGTTGACCTATCAGCGCGCCCTGTGTTGACCTATCAGCGCGCCCTGTGTTGACCTATCAGCGCGCCCTGTGTTGACCTATCAGCGCGCCCTGTTGACCTATCAGCGCGCCCTGTTGACCTATCAGCGCGCCCTGTGTTGACCTATCAGCGCGCCCTGTGTTGACCTATCAGCGCGCCCTGTGTTGACCTATCAGCGCGCCCTGTGTTGACCTATCAGCGCGCCCTGTGTTGACCTATCAGCGCGCCCTGTGTTGACCTATCAGCGCGCCCTGTGTTGACCTATCAGCGCGCCCTGTGTTGACCTATCAGCGCACGCTGTTGACCTATCAGCACGCGCCCTGTTGACCTATCAGCACGCGCCCTGTGTTGACCTATCAGCGCGCCCTGTGTTGACCTATCAGCGCGCCCTGTGTTGACCTATCAGCGCGCCCTGTGTGACCTATCAGCGCGCCCTGTGTTGACCTATCAGCGCGCCCTGTTGACCTATCAGCGCGCCCTGTGTTGACCTATCAGCGCGCCCTGTGTTGACCTATCAGCGCGCCCTGTGTTGACCTATCAGCGCGCCCTGTGTTGACCTATCAGCGCGCCCTGTGTTGACCTATCAGCGCGCCCTGCTGACCTATCAGCGCGCCCTGTGTTGACCTATCAGCGCGCCCTGTGTTGACCTATCAGCGCGCCCTGTGTTGACCTATCAGCGCACGCCCTGTTGACCTATCAGCGCACGCCCTGTTGACCTATCAGCGCACGCCCTGTTGACCTATCAGCGCACGCCCTGTTGACCTATCAGCGCGCCCTGTGTTGACCTATCAGCGCGCCCTGTGTTGACCTATCAGCGCGCCCTGTGTTGACCTATCAGCGCGCCCTGTGTTGACCTATCAGCGCGCCCTGTGTTGACCTATCAGCGCGCCCTGTGTTGACCTATCAGCGCACGCTGTGCTGACCTATCAGCGCGCCCTGTTGACCTATCAGCGCGCGCTCTGTGCTGACCTATCAGCGCGCGCCCTGTGTTGACCTATCAGCGCGCCCTGTGTTGACCTATCAGCGCGCCCTGTTGACCTATCAGCGCGCGCCCTGTGCTGACCTATCAGCGCGCCCTGTGTTGACCTATCAGCGCGCCCTGTGTTGACCTATCAGCGCGCCCTGTGTTGACCTATCAGCGCGCCCTGCTGACCTATCAGCGCACGCTGTGTTGACCTATCAGCGCGCGCCCTGTGCTGACCTATCAGCGCGCCCTGTGTTGACCTATCAGCGCACGCTGTGTTGACCTATCAGCGCACGCTGTGTTGACCTATCAGCGCGCGCCCTGTGCTGACCTATCAGCGCGCGCCCTGTGCTGACCTATCAGCGCGCGCCCTGTGCTGACCTATCAGCGCGCGCCCTGTGTTGACCTATCAGCGCACGCTGTGTTGACCTATCAGCGCGCGCCCTGTGTTGACCTATCAGCGCGCCCTGTGTTGACCTATCAGCGCGCCCTGTGTTGACCTATCAGCGCGCCCTGTGTTGACCTATCAGCGCGCCCTGTGTTGACCTATCAGCGCGCCCTGTGTTGACCTATCAGCGCGCCCTGTTGACCTATCAGCGCGCCCTGTGTTGACCTATCAGCGCGCCCTGTGTTGACCTATCAGCGCGCCCTGTGTTGACCTATCAGCGCGCCCTGTGTTGACCTATCAGCGCGCCCTGCTGACCTATCAGCGCACGCTGTGTTGACCTATCAGCGCACGCTGTGTTGACCTATCAGCGCGCGCCCTGTGCTGACCTATCAGCGCGCGCCCTGTGCTGACCTATCAGCGCGCGCCCTGTGTTGACCTATCAGCGCACGCTGTGTTGACCTATCAGCGCGCGCCCTGTGTTGACCTATCAGCACGCCCTGTTGACCTATCAGCACGCGCCCTGTGCTGACCTATCAGCACGCGCCCTGTGCTGACCTATCAGCACGCGCCCTGTGCTGACCTATCAGCACGCGCCCTGCTGACCTATCAGCACGCGCCCTGCTGACCTATCAGCACGCCCTGCTGACCTATCAGCACGCCCTGCTGACCTATCAGCACGCCCTGCTGACCTATCAGCACGCCCTGTTGACCTATCAGCACGCGCCCTGTTGACCTATCAGCACGCCCTGCTGACCTATCAGCACGCGCCCTGTTGACCTATCAGCACGCGCCCTGTTGACCTATCAGCACGCGCCCTGTTGACCTATCAGCGCGCCCTGTGTTGACCTATCAGCGCGCCCTGTGTTGACCTATCAGCGCGCCCTGTGTTGACCTATCAGCGCGCCCTGTGTTGACCTATCAGCGCGCCCTGCTGACCTATCAGCGCGCCCTGTGTTGACCTATCAGCGCGCCCTGTGTTGACCTATCAGCGCGCCCTGTGTTGACCTATCAGCGCGCCCTGTGTTGACCTATCAGCGCGCCCTGTGTTGACCTATCAGCGCACGCCCTGTTGACCTATCAGCGCACGCCCTGTGTTGACCTATCAGCGCACGCCCTGTGTTGACCTATCAGCGCGCCCTGTGTTGACCTATCAGCGCGCCCTGTGTTGACCTATCAGCGCGCCCTGTGTTGACCTATCAGCGCACGCTGTGCTGACCTATCAGCGCGCCCTGTTGACCTATCAGCGCGCCCTGTTGACCTATCAGCGCGCCCTGTTGACCTATCAGCACGCGCCCTGTTGACCTATCAGCACGCGCCCTGTTGACCTATCAGCACGCGCCCTGTTGACCTATCAGCACGCGCCCTGTTGACCTATCAGCACGCGCCCTGTTGACCTATCAGCGCGCCCTGTTGACCTATCAGCGCGCGCCCGTGTTGACCTATCAGCGCGCCCTGTGTTGACCTATCAGCGCGCCCTGTGTTGACCTATCAGCGCGCCCTGTTGACCTATCAGCGCGCCCTGTGTTGACCTATCAGCGCGCCCTGTGTTGACCTATCAGCGCGCCCTGTGTTGACCTATCAGCGCGCCCTGTGTTGACCTATCAGCGCACGCTGTGTTGACCTATCAGCGCGCGCCCTGTGCTGACCTATCAGCGCGCCCTGTGTTGACCTATCAGCGCACGCTGTGTTGACCTATCAGCGCACGCTGTGTTGACCTATCAGCGCGCGCCCTGTGCTGACCTATCAGCGCGCCCTGTGTTGACCTATCAGCGCACGCTGTGTTGACCTATCAGCGCACGCTGTGTTGACCTATCAGCGCGCGCCCTGTGCTGACCTATCAGCGCGCGCCCTGTGTTGACCTATCAGCGCGCGCCCTGTGTTGACCTATCAGCGCACGCTGTGTTGACCTATCAGCGCGCGCCCTGTGTTGACCTATCAGCGCGCCCTGTGTTGACCTATCAGCGCGCCCTGTTGACCTATCAGCGCGCCCCCTGTGCTGACCTATCAGCGCGCCCTGTGTTGACCTATCAGCGCGCCCTGTGTTGACCTATCAGCGCGCCCTGTGTTGACCTATCAGCGCGCCCTGTGTTGACCTATCAGCGCGCCCTGTGTTGACCTATCAGCGCACGCTGTGTTGACCTATCAGCGCGCGCCCTGTGCTGACCTATCAGCGCGCGCCCTGTGCTGACCTATCAGCGCACGCTGTGTTGACCTATCAGCGCGCGCCCTGTGCTGACCTATCAGCGCGCGCCCTGTGCTGACCTATCAGCGCGCGCCCTGTGCTGACCTATCAGCGCGCGCCCTGTGTTGACCTATCAGCGCACGCTGTGTTGACCTATCAGCGCGCGCCCTGTGTTGACCTATCAGCGCACGCTGTGTTGACCTATCAGCGCACGCTGTGTTGACCTATCAGCGCACGCTGTGTTGACCTATCAGCGCGCGCCCTGTGCTGACCTATCAGCGCGCCCTGTGTTGACCTATCAGCGCGCGCCCTGTGCTGACCTATCAGCGCGCCCTGTGCTGACCTATCAGCGCGCCCTGTGTCTGACTGGCTCTGTCCTCTGCGAGACTTCATTACGCAACATTCAATTACACTGTTTCTAATTCAACGAGAAAACTGTGTGTGTGTGTGTGTGTGTGTGTGTGTGTGTGTGTGTGTGTGTGTGTGTGTGTGTGTGTGTGTGTGTGTGTGTGGTGTGTGTGTGTGTGTGTGTGTGTGTGTGTGTGTGCGCGTGTGTGCGTGTGTGTGTGTGTGTGTTTCAGGCCCGTCTCTCCTTCCTGTATTGTGTGTATCAGCGCCTCCTCGCCGGCTGCGTCCTGCTCCGTCAGCCCCAAAGCATGCTGGGTAATTTCACCTGGCAGGAGCTGTGTGATGTCATCAACGAGCAGGTGGGTCAGGTGACCTCCGACCTGCGGGAGGCCAACGACACGGTGAGAGACGCTGGCGTGTGTGTGTGTGTGTGTGTGCGTGTGTGTGTGTGTGTGCGTGTGTGTGTGTGTGTGTGTGTGTGTGTGTGTGTGTGTGCAGTCTTTTTATAAAAATATGAATCATTTATAATAAATAATAACAATATTAAACGAAAATATTAACAGTAAAAAAACATTATTTCTAGTTTTAAACTAAACAACCCCCTCTCTCTCTCTCTCTCTCTCCCCCTCTCTCTCCCTCTCTCTCCCCCTCTCTCTCCCTCTCTCTCTCCCCTCCTCTCTCTCTCTCTCTCCCCCTCTCTCTCCTCCCCTCTCTCTCCCTCTCTCTCTCC
>CM070489.1:735094-742594 GCA_036324585.1 Champsocephalus esox
CTCTCTCTCTCTCTCTCGGTGACCGGCGGCGGACATCTCTCTCTCTCTCTCTCTCTCTCTCTCTCTCTCTCTCGGTGACCGGCGGCGGACATCTCTCTCTCTCTCTCTCTCTCTCTCGGTGACCGGCGGCGGACATCTCTCTCTCTCTCGCTCTCTCTCTCTCTCTCTCTCTCTGTGACAGGTGGACATCTCTCTCTCTCTCTCTGTGACAGGAGGACATCTCTCTCTCTCTCTTTCTCTCTCTCTCTCTTGTCCTCAGGGTTCAATGCCGCGGCTAGCTAGCGTAGCTTAGCATCGGGCAGGCGCGGCTGACGCGGCCGTTTCCTTTGAGTCCCTGAAGGCTGTATTCAGAGCAGGAAGTGTTGAGGTCAGTGACGACAGATTAACTCTAATTCCTGATGAAGTCTCGCATAGAAACTCAGATTAAAATCCTGCGGGAAGTGACAAATCTGAGGGGGGGGATTAAACTGGAAACTAAAAAGAGCCCACACACACACACACACACACACTTTCACTTTTAAAACAACTTCAAATAACTATAAAAGGCGAACCCCTCTCCCTGAGGTTTTGTTTGAGGACTGATTTGTCTGCAGGGTAACGGAAGAACTTCTGTCCCGATTGTCATGACCTTTGGCACAAAGTTGAGTTGTTGCCCGAGGAAGAACATATCGACATTTGATCAAAATCTGAATTATAGGTCAAAATGTATTCAACTTTTCTTAACGGTGTTAGACGTGGCACATGTGATGCATTCGAGCGATGCTAGAATAATCGGAAAAATGGCTTCCCGATCAGAAATACACAATGACGCAGTTATTTACGTCCTTATTATCGAACATTCTTTGATGTATGTTCATAACTTGGTAGAGCTACTTTACCTCAAAGAATAGCGGTATAATAGCTAACTGTACGTGATGTTTATTTCAAAGCAAAACACTCGATTTTGACACCAATAAAAAACCCGTAATCCCTGACAAACACTCACCGTCACTTTATTATGTTTCCACTGACTCTAATCCTCCTCGCTCCTAAACTAAAACAGGATTATAACATTTTAAAACAGCGTCCTCTCCTTTATGTGCGAGCCGTGCAGACGCTTTTCTCTTCGAGTCCATTCGGTAGGAAGAGAACAACAAACATAATTCATTAAATACATGTCCTGTTTTCCTCGTGAATATTAACCGGCTTTTAATTTGGAAAACTTTGTATCCTCCCTGCCTGCTGTCCTAGTTGTACCTGCGACAACACACACATTTCAACACACACACACACTTCCCAGTGTATCAGAGCCAAGTTGGCCTCACTACAAAGAGGAAACCCCCTCACACACACACACACACACACACACACACACACACACACACACTCGAGTAATGACACAGATATAAAGAAGGGCGGGGACACACACTTTCACGCATAGGGGTGGAGAGGGGACCGTGAAATGTTTGAGGACGGGGGGAAAGTGGGGGTACTCGAACGAGAACACACACATATATGGACACACTCACACACACACACACTTCCTGTTAAACACATCATATTCACCACACACACTCAATGCGATGACACATACTAAAAACAAGGCGGAGACACACACATTCACGCATAGGGGTGGGAGAGGGGACCGTGAAGAGAGGGAGGACACACACACACACACACACACTAAATGTGACGTTAAACACATATTACCCACCACACACACAGAGGTTTTAGCGTCATGTAAAATGCACCTCCTGAAGGCGACGTTTGAGGCGACAAATGACGGGAAAACGACAAACAGGGAAAACAGCTGGAGGTGAATAGGGTAAAACAATTCATTAATAAATATCAATACAAAACTTCCCCAGTTTATTCCTGACATTAGGAGAAATGTTTTTTGTATTACAAGCTTTCTGACATGTTTTGTTTGAATATGCAAATTAGGCAATATGTTATTTGCATACGGAACATGCGAACTCTCTGTATTACTCCATTAATCAGAAATACTGCAATACAAATGTAATTCTCTGTATAAGTTGTCTGAAATGTTATACTTTGATACATTACATTTCAATATTTCCAAATAAAACTGTAACCATTGGATGAAAATTAATATTTCAAGAAAACCATCGAAAAAGTCATATTTTAGACAGAAATCATGCCATTGTTGAATTTTTTTTTACTGACAAATATCACCATGGAAACTTCGCCACTTCATTTCTGACAATAACACAATACTTTTTTATATTACAAGTTCAAGAGAGTACAAGTTTCTGACCTGTTATGTTTAAATATGCAAATTAGGCGCTATGCTAATGCTAATGCTAATACGGGACACACCCACATACCCACACAGCTACACTTACATACCCACACAGCTACACTTACATACCCACACAGCTACACTTACATACCCACACAGCTACACTTACATACCCACACAGCTACACTTACATACCCACACAGCTACACTTACATACCCACACAGCTACATTTACATACCCACACAACTACACTTACATACCCACACAGCTACACTTACATACCCACACAGCTACACTTACATACCCACACAGCTACACTTACATACCCACACAGCTACATTTACATACCCACACAACTACACTTACATACCCACACAGCTACACTTACATACCCACACAGCTACATTTACATACCCACACAACTACACTTACATACCCACACAACTACACTTACATACCCACACAGCTACACTTACATACCCACACAGCTACACTTACATACCCACACAGCTACACTTACATACCCACACAGCTACACTTACATACCCACACAGCTACACTTACATACCCACACAGCTACACTTACATACCCACACAACTACACTTACATACCCACACAGCTACACTTACATACCCACACAGCTACACTTACACCTACACACACACACACAAACACACACATACACACACACCTACACTTACACACACACAAATATTTTCAACATTTTAATTTTTTTAAGAAATATTTAAAAAAAATTAAGAATTTTTTTTAATTATTTGTTTGGGTGGAATGAATACCTATAGTGATTATTCAATGTAATACAATGATTGTTACAGTCTGGTATCTGAAAAAGGTCAAATGGCACTGATGGAACCAAATGTGCCCAAAGCTGATTCCGCCTGGACTTTATTTTCATAAACCTCTCTAAAAAGGTCACATGTCACTTGTTTTGCCTCAATCTTGATACAGGGTACTTATTATATGTTATACTTTGGATTCCTAAAGCTTTTAGGCTCCTAACCCATCATTCAAGGGTGGTCTTCACTAAGTAATGGGTTTTCTTTAGGCAGAGACAGGAATTTACATTGTTTTGCTATGTTCCATCTATATTGATTCTGACACTTCTACATCCAACTCACCTTGCTTTGACAACAACAATTATTCATATAAACCTTTTAGAAGTGAAGTTATAGTCATTTGTTCTGGGCATGTCATTTTAGAGCCTGAAACCTGAAATACAGGCTCGGGGCTTAACAGGTTAAGAGGTTTTCAACATCGTTTTTGAAGTACTGGTCAATTTTGAGATTTTATGCTATTTTGATTCTATAACATGTTTTCTTTCAGGCTGTTGGAAGGAAAACGTACAAAATACACATTTAAGTGTTTATTTTACTATAGTTTGTCTATTTGCGTCTGTAGATTTCTCCTAAATTCATCAAAAGTTAGCTTTCTAACGTAACATAAAGTACCGCGACCGCTGTGTGCACCATGGCAACAGAGATATGGTTGGAAAGCTGCGTCTCTCCTGCACAATCTCATCGGATCCAAATATGGTCATTTCCTTTGTATCAGCGACCAATCGCGAAAGCACAAAGGGGTCTTAAACCAAAACACTTCCTGGTTAGCTTTCCGCTAGAAATTGAAATCTCAAAATGGCAAAAGAACGGCGAAAAAAACGTTCACAGAGAAGACGACAACAATTGTCACTTGCACGAAGCAAGGTTATACAAAAAACAAATGACCCCGAACATGAAATACCTTCACGGAGTGCGTCAGTCATCCAGAGAACAGGAGGCCTGAATTATACAACATTGTACACCTAAAAACATGGCGGAAATGGATATTTTAGGGCTGTTGACAGTATGTTCTGATTTTTGGAGTGATACAAAGAGATATCCAATATCCCTTCTGTAAAAGCCTTAGATACTGATATGACTACAAAATGAAACAAGAATTTTGAATCTGGCTTTATCCAAAGTTCAGATTTCGATTCCTGAAATGTGTTAAAATATGCGCATATTTAATGAGAGAATGGCTCATTTGCATATTTAAACATGCTCTTTCAGAAAACTTGTAATACAAAAAACAATTGCCTTATTGTAAGTAATTAACTGGAGAAATGTAAAGCTGATACCTTCAAGTTAAAAACAATTACCCTATTCATCTGGGTGTCTCGCCTTAATACAAATACACAAAGTTAATGAGATAAACTCCTGAATGTGTATTTCTGAAGATATCTTTCCACGAGTCTAAGAGAAGTACTAGAAGTATACATTTAGATAACAACCTTGAAGTATTATACAAGTATTTCAAAACATAGTATTTGAGTGCAATACTGAATACCGTGTGTAAAAGTACTTTCCAAAGTGTCTGAGTTTCTCCTTCCTTCTGCTTTGTTCGGTTTTTTGGTGTCGAACAAACAGTGTGTGACCTGGTTCAGAGAGACCAGGACACACACACACACACACACACACACACACACACACACACACACACACACACTCACACACAGAGTCAGGACAGCGAGGAGGTGGTACCGATGCTGCGTTTCAAACACGACCCCTCTGAGAGGTTCTGAATGGGAAGTGTGTCAACGATGATCACACACACACACACACACACACACACACACACACACACACACACACACACACACACATTATCGTCTGATATTCTAATTAGAACGACATCAAAACAGGAAACAGGTCCACCGGCTCCCTGCAGACACACAGCCTGTCCAACAGCCCACCTTCAGAGTGTGTGTGTGTGTGTGTGTGTGTGTGTATGTGTGTCTGTGGGGGGGGGGCTGTGTGTCGACACTTTAAGAAACTTTTCAGGTCGTTTTCGCTCCGGGGAGAGAAACAGCGAAGTCGTCATTTTTTCAGATTTTTCAGATTTTCTGTCTCTTAGTTGTTTTTCTTTGACGCCGGTTCTTCTTCTTCTTCTTCTTCGTTGGTGCTCAGAGACACTGGGGTACGGAAACGAACATGAAGATAACGTTTTGATCAATGCAAATCAAAAAAGGGAACAAATCAAAATGTTTCAAAAACATTGTAATGAAATATTTTGTGAAAGCGAAAATGTTTAATTATTCCGTCTTCGCCTCAAAGAGCAGACGATGTTCTCCACGCCCCCCCTCTCCTAACCTTGTGTGTTCTTAATGAGGCGGCCCACTGTCCCCTGATCCAATCAGACCCTCGGGGGGAACCTTCCTCTCTGAGGGGGGCTGCTTCCCAGGGGACGCACAGGCTGACGGACACACCAAGGACAGGGAGGAAGTTCTACCTTTATTGTTGTTGAATTATTGTTATAAATAAGTATTTATTATCATTTTTCTGTAGTGGAGTTTCTGTTTAATTATTATTTTATTATATTAGTATACTTTTTAAATTGTCATCGTATTATTATTATTTTAATTATTATTATTATTCAAATTTTATATAACTAATTCTTCTTTTAGTATTATATGAATAAGTTCTTCTAATTTTTTTTTAGCGGATTATTTTCTAAATAATATATTTACAAATATAACATCATACTTTTACACCTTGTACTTTAAGTGTATTTTGAAAGCTTACTCACTCACACACACACACACACACACACACACACACACACACACACACACACACACTCACTCACTCACTCACTCACTCACACTCTCACACACACACAGTTGGTACAACATAATGGAAGCAGTGAAAGGAGGGAGGCTGAACGTGCATTAGCCCATCGTCCAATCAGGGGGCTTCATTGCAGAGCGAGCGGGATCAATAGGGAGAGAAATCACAGGATATATATATTTATATTTATTTAATATATATATATACGCACAGAGGGAAGTGTTTGGAAAGAAGAGGGTTTCCTGAGCGAGAGGAGGAGATATTTGATATCACAGGTCAGTGGATTTATATCCGTCACATCGTTAGAATCATCTCTAATTCAATGTTTTGTTTTTAAATCATTAAATAAATCAATATTCTTAATTTAAATGATATTCAAACATGCGTTTAAATCTCATGTTAAACTTAATATTCAGCGCGTTCATCTCTACAGGAATACATCTCTGCCTTCACTGTATTTCCTTTATCTCTTTAGTCATTTCTCTCATCTCACTCGTATCGCAAAGATCGTGTTCTGCTTTATTTATCTTGAATGCCTTTATAAATACCTTTTAAATAAATATAAATACTTAAATACGATATCATTTAAAAGATAATTATCGAATTAATGTAAAAAACGATATCATTTAATAAAAAACTGTTGTATTTAGAGCAAACAAACAGGAGGAAGGTGTGAAATATAAAGACATAAACACGAGGAAAGTAAGAAGAGATAAATATTAAAGTACATTTGTTTCAGGTTTGTATTTAGTTTCATAATCAAGACATTTACTTTAAAGAAAGTCCATTTGATCTGCTCTGCCTGCAGCGGCGAGACATGAAGATGACTGCAGACGCCGAGGAGGTAGGTGTGTGTGTGTGTGTGTTCATCAAAATGAAAAAAATATATGCATGGTGTAAATGAATTGTGTGTTTAAAGGTGGGGTGGGTAAGTTTGAGAAAGCGGCTCGAGATACACTTTTTCTAATAATAATAATAATCCTTATATTTATTATAGCGCTTTATCAACGACTCTTTACAAATACACATTACACATACAGATCATGGTCATCTACTGTGGACAAAACCCACAGGAGCAAATTCGGGTGACGGCCTGACGCAGTGGGGCGGGAGCGGGTTTCGAACTGGAGTTCCCTTCGCCTGATGATCAAACGCACAGACCACTGCGCCACCCGTCCCTCAATTGTTGTTGTATTCCATGGAATGCTCTCAACATCCCGACAGCAATGAATATCTGAAGTGCTTTGACAACAAATACAAAACAAAATGTCATCTGTGGAAGCCGTGATACTGTAAAAAGTACCGGGCCGGCTAAAGTAACTGGATGGCCTGCCTGCCTGTCAGCCTTCCATCGGGGCACACACTTACCTCGTGCCCTCATTGGTCATGTGCGCGTTCGTGTGTGTTGGGGGAGGGGCTCTGTGAGGAAGTGGCAGATTTTCTCCGGTTGTGTATTTTCAAATTCTAGCGATCTCGAGCCGGTTTCTCAAACTTACCTACCCCACCTTTAAGACAGTTGTTATTGCTACGTTGCTCCTGCGCCCCCTACCTGTGTGTGAGTCTATTCAATGATATTTACATGTTAGTTATGTCGCCCTCAGTCTGTGCGCTGCACCGCGTCCGGCTGCAGCTG
>CM070489.1:745094-851934 GCA_036324585.1 Champsocephalus esox
AGCAAGAGAATGACCGCATGGTGCAGAAACCAAAAGTGGATCCGTTGTTAAAAATCAAAGCAGACCCCGACAAGCCAAACCCGACCAAGTCCTCGTGGCGTCAGGGTCCGCGGTTCTACCACGACGGAGATATTGACCTTCAGAGGAACTTGGCCAACCAGGAGAACACCTCCTCACTTTCTCCCCCCTCAAACTCCCCCTTTGTCCCAGCTGCCTCCATTCCCTCCCCTCCTCCGAGAAGCTCCTCTTACTCCCTGAACCCTCTTCCATCCTTCTCGTCCTCTTTCCTCTGTCCTCTTCCGACCTCCTCGTTTTCTTCCTCCCTCCATGCTCTTCATTCCTCGTCTTCCTCACCTCGTCATCTCCCCCTCTCCCTCTGCTCCCTCACTTCTCTTTCCCCTGCAGGAGGTCGTAAGGGGAGGGTCTGCTGTGGCGTTTGTGGGAAAAGCTTCTATGATAAAGGTGGGAACGTACAAACTTCAGAATGAATGGTTACGTTTGAAAGACTCCATTTCATTTCTTGTTAGAGTTCTACGCGGACCCCTAGGGGTATGTTGGGGTACTGCAGGGGGTACGAAGGGTAAAAAAAAAGAAAAGGTTAATTAAAAAAATACCATGCATGATTACAAAAATAATCTTAGTACAACAAGTTAAATAGATAACACAATTTTATATAAAATATTCCTAGAACCACCTCATATAAACATGTCAAATGTGTGTATTGTATTTTATAGTTTTTCATAATACATCATTTTGTTCATTGGTTTGTTCAATCAAAAATATCCTTTGTTTGTTGTAATTCATGAAGGAGTTACTAAGTCACACTCTGATGGAACATCACTATATTGTAATTATTTAGGCTTTTTCTATCTATCCTCTGCTGTGTCGAATCTTTCTAGGGCTCAGTTTAAGGCTACTGATCTAGTGTGTTGGTGTTCCTCAGGGGTCAATTTGAGGTCCTCTGCTGTTTCGAATCTTTCTAGGGCTCAGTTTAAGGCTACTGATCTAGTGTGTTGGTGTTCCTCAGGGTTCAATTTGAGGTCCTCTGCTGTTTCGAATCTTTCTAGGGCTCAGTTTAAGGCTACTGATCTAGTGTGTTGGTGTTCCTCAGGGGTCAATTTGAGGTCCTCTGCTGTTTCGAATCTTTCTAGGGCTCAGTTTAAGGCTACTGATCTAGTGTGTTGGTGTTCCTCAGGGTTCAATTTGAGGTCCTCTGCTGTTTCGAATCTTTCTAGGGCTCAGTTTAAGGCTACTGATCTAGTGTGTTGGTGTTCCTCAGGGTTCGATTTGAGGTCCTCTGCTGTTTCGAATCTTTCTCGGGCTCAGTTTAAGGCTACTGATCTAGTGTGTTGGTATTCCTCAGGGTTCAATTTGAGGTCCTCTGCTGTTTCGAATCTTTCTAGGGCTCAGTTTAAGGCTACTGATCTAGTGTGTTGGTGTTCCTCAGGGGTCAATTTGAGGTCCTCTTTTGATCTTTCATCTTGTTGGTCATGGAATCCATATTGAAGCCTCTGACGATTAAATCTCTCGGTGTTCCCAACGATTCAGTTCCTAGCTGATGTATTGTCTTTTTGTACTGAAGGGTTTACTTTGAGGATGCTGGATGTTGACCTTCCTAGTATTCGATTATAAAATCAGTTCCTCATAATTTCAGGCCTTCTGCTGATCTAGTGTTTTGGTGTATTTTCTCTTCTTGTAGTTTCCAGTCCAAAAATAGTCCATCTCTGAAGAACCAGCACCTTACCGTGGTAGAGAGGTTTGTGTGCCCTGATGAACCTGGGGGCTGTGTTGTCTGGAACCTTGTGTTCCTGGTAGGGTCTCCCATGGCAAATTGGTCTCAGGCAAGGGGCCAGACTAAGATTGGTTCAAAAGACCTCATGAAAGAAACAAGAACAAGAAGTGAGGATACCCGGCCCGGAGGAAGCCCGGGGTCCCCTTCTGGAGCCAGGCCCAGAAGGAGGACTCGTCGGCGAGCGTCTGGTGGCCGGGCTTGCCACGGAGCCCGGCCGGGCCCAGCCCGAAAAGGCAACGTGGGCAACACCTCCGCTTCTCCGTCCCGCGGGCCCACCACCTACGGGAAACATCGATGGGGTCGGGTGCGCTGCCAGAAGGGTGGCAGTGAAAGCGGAGGGTCTCGACGGACCAGACCCGGGCGGCAGAAGCTGGCTTTGGGGACGTGGAACGTCACCTCTCTGGGGGGGAAGGAGCCGGAGCTTGTGCGGGAGGTGGAGCGGTACCAGTTGGATCTGGTTGGGCTCACCTCTACGCACAGCGTCGGCTCTGGAACCTTACTTCTGGATAGGGGTTGGACTCTATTCTTCTCCGGAGTTGCTCACGGTGTGAGGCGCCGGGCGGGGGTGGGGATACTCACAAGTCCCCGGTTAGGTGCTTCGTTGTTGGAGTTTACCCCAGTGGACGAGAGGGTCGCCTCCCTACGCCTGCGGGTTATGGGGGGGGAAAACTCTGACTGTTGTGTGTGCTTATGCACCCAACAGCAGTTCAGAGTATTCGGCCTTCTTGGAGACCCTGGAAAGAGTCCTGTATGGGGCTCCTGAAGGGGACTCCTTAGTCTTGCTGGGAGACTTCAACGCACATGTGGGCAATGATGGAGACACTTGGAGGGGCGTGATTGGGAGGAACGGCCCCCCTGATCTGAACCGGAGTGGTGGTTTGTTACTGGACTTCTGTGCTAGTCATGGATTGGCCATAACAAACACCATGTTCGAACATAAGGATGCTCATAAGTGTACGTGGTACCAGAGCACCCTAGGCAGAAGGTCCATGATCGATTTCGTTATCGTATCATCGGACCTGAGGCCGTATGTTTTGGACACTCGGGTAAAGAGAGGGGCGGAGTTGTCAACTGATCACCATCTGGTGGTGATTGGGTCGAGTGGCGGGGGAAGCCTCTGGATAGACCTGGTAAGCCCAAACGTGTAGTTCGGGTGAACTGGGAACGTCTGGAGGAGGCCCAAGTTCAGGAGGCCTTCAACTCGCACCTCCGGCGGGGCTTTTCTGGCATTCCTGTGGAGGTTGGGGACATTGAACCAGAGTGGTCGGTGTTCAAAGCCTCTATTGCCGAAGCCGCGGCGGGGAGCTGTGGTCTCAAGGTCCTAGGTGCCTCAAGGGGCGGTAACCCTCGAACCTCCTGGTGGACACCGGTGGTCAGGGAAGCCGTCCGACTGAAGAAGGAGGCCTTCAGGGATTTGTTATCCCGGAGGACTCCCGAGGCAGTTGCAAGGTACCGACAGGCCCGAAGGGCAGCAGCCTCATCCGTGGCCGAGGCAAAGCAGCGGGTGTGGGAGAAGTTCGGAGAAGACACGGAGAAGGACTTTCGGGCAGCACCAAAGTTGTTCTGGAAAACTGTCCGACACCTCAGGAGGGGGAAGCAGGGAACCATCCAAGCTGTGTACAGTAAGGATGGGACGTTGTTGACCTCAACTGATGGAGTGTTAGGGCGTTGGAAGGAACACTTTGAGGAACTCCTGAACCCGACAACTCCGCCCTCTATGTTAGAGGCAGAGCTGGAGTATGACGGGGGATCACCGCCAATCTCCCGGGGGGAGGTCACTGAGGTCGCCAAACAACTCCACAGTGGCAAAGCCCCGGGGGTGGATAAGATCCGCCCGGAAATGCTGAAGGCTCTGGGTGTTGAGGGACTGTCATGGTTGACACGTCTCATCAACGTTGCGTGGAAGTCGGAAACGGTACCGAAGGAGTGGCAGACCGGGGTGGTGGTCCCCCTTTTCAAAAAGGGGGATCAGAGGGTGTGTGCCAATTACAGAGGCATCACACTACTCAGCCTCCCCGGGAAAGTTTACTCCAAGGTACTCGAAAGGAGGGTCAGGCCGACTGTGGAACCTCAGATTGAGGAGGAACAATGCGGATTCCGTCCTGGTCGTGGAACGACGGATCAGCTTTTTACTCTCGCAAGGATCCTGGAGGGGGCCTGGGAGTACGCTTATCCGGTCTACATGTGTTTTGTAGACTTGGAGAAGGCGTATGACCGGGTTCCCAGGGAGTTACTGGGGGAGGTGCTGCGGGAGTATGGGGTGAGGGGGTCTCTACTCAGGGCCATCCAATCTCTGTACTCCCAAAGCGAGAGCTGTGTCCGGGTCCTCGGCAGTAAGTCGGACCCATTTCCGGTGAGGGTTGGCCTCCGCCAGGGCTGCGCTTTGTCACCAATCCTGTTTGTATACATGGATCGGGTTTCGAGGCGTAGTCGAGTCTGCAGTTCGGTGGACTAAGGATTGCACCACTGCTTTTTGCAGATGATGTGGTTCTGATGGCTTCATCGGTCTGCGACCTTCAGCACTCACTGGATCGGTTCACCACCGAGTGTGAAGCGGCTGGGATGAGGATCAGCACCTCCAGATCTGAGGCCGTGGTTCTCAGCAGGAAACCGATGGATTGTCCACTCCAAGTAGGGAATGAGTCCTTACCCCAAGTGAAGGAGTTCAAGTATCTCGGGGTCTTGTTCTCGAGTGAGGGATCAATGGAGCGTGAGATGGGCCGGAGAATCGGAGCAGCGGGAGCGGTACTGCAGTCGCTTTACCGCACCGTTGTGACGAAAAGGGAGCTGAGCCAGAAGGCAAAGCTCTCTGTCTACCGGGCCATTTTCGTTCCTCCCCTCACCTACGGTCATGAAGGATGGGTCATGACCCAAAGAACGAGATCACGGATACAAGCGGCCGAGATGGGTTTCCTCCGCCGTGTGGCTGGTGTCTCCCTTAGGGATAAGGTGAGAAGTTCGGTCATCAGGGAGGGACTCGGAGTTGAGCCGCTCCTCCTTCGCGTCGAAAGAAGCCAGTTGAGGTGGTTCGGGCACCTAGTTAGGATGCCACCTGGGCGCCTCCCTAGGGAGGTGTTCCAGGCACGTCCAGCTGGGGTAGACCTAGGACCAGGTGGAGGGATTATATCTCTTCGCTGGCCTGGGAGCGCCTTGGGATCCCCCAGTCAGAGCTGGTTGATGTTGCCAGGGAAAAGAAAGTTTGGGGCTCTCTGCTGGAACTGCTACCCCCGCGACCCGACCACGGATAAGCGGGAGAAGATGGATGGATGGATGGGTTTACTTTGAGGATGCTGGATGTTGACCTTCCTAGTATTCAATTATAAAATCAGTTCCTCATAATTTCAGGCCTTCTGCTGATCTAGTGTTTTGGTGTATTTTCTCTTCTTGTAGTTTCCAGTCCAAAAACAGTCCATCTGCTGTAAACCAGTCAGTCTGCATCAAATTAACAAGACCACCATTTCCTTTTGTCGTTTGTCAGGAACGCTGAAGATCCACTACAACGCCGTCCACTTGAAGATAAAGCATCGCTGCACGGTGGCCGGTTGCCCCATGGTCTTCAGTTCGTTGCGTAGCCGCAACCGACACAGCGCTAACCCAAATCCGCGGTTACACACGAGCGCCGGCAGAAACATACACGCTGACCCACACACAGGGATACACTCTGAGGCGCAGATACACAAGGACAAAGACATACACAACACTCAAGAAAGAGACACAAGCAACCCATTAGTGCCCGTACACACCCTGAGAAACTGGTTAAATGGTAACCAAAACACCGCAAATGAATACCAGGACAACCCACCCCCTCAAGATGACTCCCCTCCATCTTCTCCTCAACCTTTACCCCAGAAAACAAGCCAAGAAACCAACCATAACTTCACCACGTCCAAATCCAATTCACCTCCATCACTGCCTCCCCTTCTCCCATCTCGGACAGCTTCCTCTCTCGTCCCGCTGGTTGTTTCTTCTGTGCAGAAACCCAAACTGCTGGCCAATCGGCAGCGTCGGTGTGAGTCAGGTGACCCGGTGCCCAAGAAGAAGAAACCCAGGAAGTCGAGCATGCCGGTGAAAATAGAACGAGAGAAGGTGGAAGGGGTTAGAGACGAGGAAGAGTGTTGAATGTTGATAAATGTGCAGCTGGGAAGTTGCTAAGTACATGAACTCAAGTATGTCCTCCTTAAGTTCAATTTGAAGGCACCTTTTGTTTGGTATTTAGCTCAGATTGATGCAGAGATATCAGATGTATTATTCAAAAACATCTTTCCTTTATCTCGTTGTTTAATGACTGCAATAACTTCCCTGGTAGCTCATGTCTGCCTCGCATACATCTTTATTTATCTCTGGATGAAGCATACAGCGCTGCATGTTCAACACAGAATAATTTCTAAGAGAACACGGACGAGTATCACATCTTATCCAATGATTTTACCCTCTGGAGTAAATACAATGGTTTTGATTTGTGTTTATATATATATATTGTACAGCATGCTGCTCTGTGTCGGGGCTCCCCCTTGTGTTTGTTGTCTGTTATTGCAATAAAAGCCTAAAGTCTCCAATCTAACATTTGGCTGATGATAAGTATGTTTACATGTATGATTTTAAATGGAGGACTTAGTGGTATTTCATTCATTAATACATTATATTTTGTTACGATTTTAATTAATTTAGACTGATCTTACATTCAACAATTACACAGAAAGTACAACATTTTAAAATGTATTTATTTGCTCTAAGCAGAGATGGAAACAAAGAATGACAGATTTGTAAAAACATTATTATTATTTTCAAGTTGATTTATTTTATTTAAATACGAGATGTATGATATCATCTGTCCATAGACATGTGTTCACAATCTTTTGACTAATTTTATTATTTTCTAAAGTGATTTTATCCTATTGTCTTCATTTATTTTATTGCCAAGAAGACACAGAGGAAAGGGAACTAGCCCCTCAGGTCTCTAATTCTACCCGGATGGCATTCATGCATGCACCGGAAACGCGATCGGGCAAATAAACAATGCCAGCCCCGTATTATTCTCTCCATCAAATATCTTAACAGTTTACTTTAAAAAAGGTGTAATCAAAATGTCTAAAGGTGAGATTCTGAGAGAGATTGTTACCGAGAGACTCTCCGCGGCCTGCAGGGATATTTTAGGGGCTGTGGACACAATCATAGCCGAATATGAGGATGAGGTTTCGGGCTTCAGACAGCAGATCAGCCGGCAGAAGACCCAGCTGGAGCTCCTGCAGGATCTCACTGGAGGTAGGTCTTTATCGATTCCTGTTTGGACTGTAATTCGGCTTTGTTTTAACATATAAACGAGTCTGGAGTTTACCTTAAAACCACTAAGTCTGGTCCAATCAGAGAGGGAAATGCCCAAGTTCATTAAGATATTCAGCGATGTAATGTTTATCTGTTGTAAACTCTTTAATATATACTGAATTAATACACTTAAGACATATATGTAAGGTAAATAACATAGTATTTAATTCTGCTTTGTTTTAACATACGAACAAGGATGCATTTTACCTTTAAACCACTAAAATCAGAGAGGGAGATGCAGAAGTCCATTATGAGATTTAGCGATGTAATGTTTAAGTGGTTGTAAACTCGAAAGCATATATTCAATCAACACACTTAAGACGTCTATTCAAGGGAAATAACATACTCTTTAATTCTGCTTTGTTTTAACATATAAACGAGTATTAACTTACATTACAACGTCTTGTTATATTGGGAGAGGGAGATATATGCCGAAGTCCATTAAGATCTTTAGCAATTTAATATTTAAGCAGTTGTTGACCCTTTTGCATTCATCAAATTACACACATTATTTGTATGGACAATAACATTAATTAATTCGGCATTGTTTTGAACTGACCAACAGGCATCTATCTTAACATAAAACCTCTTAATTCACAAAGAGACATGAGGAACTCCATTAAGATGTTTAGCCATTTAATATGTAAGTGGTTGCTAACACTAACGCATGTATTACATGAACACATAAGGGGAAGTTAATCAGAGTTACACATCTTCCTTTTCACGCCTTGCTGCTTTTTGAATGCCGAATTAAAGTTAGACACAAGTGATGTTTTTAATGGTATGGCATTATGTTTTCCTCATTTATATGATATAAATGTGGGTGATAGATATTAGAATAGCACGTTTTTCAACTGGAGTTTTGCACATATGTTCTCTATACAGTATCCTCTTTTTAAAAAACACCCTACAAACAACTTTTCATAAATGTGAAGTGGAAAGAACTTATTTCTGTCTGTTTTTATATCAGGCGAGAAGGGCAGCACCCTTGATGAAGAGGAGCAAGATGAAGATGAGGAGGAGCATCCAGAGAAACCAGAAAACTCGACCAATCAAACGCCATCAAGGTTATTCTATCAACAAGTGTTTTAATGAAGTTTACTCGACAATGAAACGAACAACAACAGGATCATTCAATGGTTTTATTCCCGTTGTTTTAATCAACCCACATTTTCTGGTCTTTTCCCGCAGATGTCAGAATAAAAAGAGGAAACCTGGGATAATTGAAACTCAGAAACACGTGGAGCTCAGGCTCCGGATCCTCGAGGACTTTAACACCGACGTGCTCACAAATAAAGGTAAGAAAATACACTTCTTACTTAATATCATCTAAAGCAGGGACTAGGGTTGCCAGAAACTGACCATGATCAAAATCGATTATTCGGCAGCCCTGGCGAATAATAATCGCTTATTCGAGGTTGACTTGTGATAGACCAACGTCTTTTCGCAGAGCTTGCATTTAACTTCCTTTGGACTTGTAAGTTCGAAGTAGTTCCACGAGGAGGAACTCTTTTTACCTGCCGCTTTGTTCATCTTAGTCGCACGTGTGTCTGTGTGTGTCGGTGTGTAGCGTGCTGCTGCAGCAGTCTGCTCTGCTCGCAGGCTTCCTCCAAGTTTACAGAAAAACAAACTGGTGGTGTGACCAATGGCCATTTACAATTATTAATACTCTTACTATTATTAGCATATATATATGTATATATATATTTTGGTTGAAACTAAGCCAGACATAGATAATAATAAAAAATATATCAATAAAATCGATTTTAAAAAATAATATTCGATTATTGAGACTGTAAGGAATATTCGAATAATCGAATAATCGCTGGCATCCCTAGCAGGGACGTGTCCAACTCAATTTCATCGCGGGCCACGTCAGCATTAATGTTGCTCTCAAAGATAGATAGATATACTTTATTAATCACAAATGGGGACATTCTTCTGTTACAGTGTGCTCAACATTCAAATACAGATACTTAAAAGTGGAAGAGAAAAATGAACAGGGCTGGTTGTTACTTTAAGACTATATAAATACACATATGTAAATATATAATATATATAACATAATGTATTATTTTACATTATTTCCTCTGCATTGGATTGTTATCAGATAGGGTAATAACTTCATAGTTAATTAAGTCTGAAAGCAGAAGTCTAGGGCAAAGAATTGCATGTCACAAAACGAGATGCATTGTGGGACATGTAGTCTATGGGCAACATGTTTCTTTAAAGTGGCGAGTCACCGTATAATAAACGTAGTATATTCTCAGATAACTCCTCTACATGTTTGTGACCAGCCTTTATTGACTTCTTATTTGTTTTCCTTGTTGTCCTTGTTTAATCCCAGTTATTATTAATATTAACTACTTCCTGTTGTTCCTGACTGCTCTCAATCCTTAAAGGAAAATAACATACTCTTTAATTCGGCTTTGTTTAAAGATATAAACAAGTATCTATTCCATCTTTTAAACCACTAAAGTCCTGTGGATATTTAATTGGTTGAACACTTTTGCTTTTTAACGTTTCTTTAATGATAATAACATAGTTTTAATTTGGCTATGTTTCTATTTAAAGGGGACTTATCATGCAAAATGCACTTTTGTACGTCTTTTATACATGAATATATGTCCCCGGTGTGTCAGGGAACAGATTTGAAATATCTCTGACGTCAGGAACGAGGAGCTCCGCCTATATGGGCAACTCTCCACCTATCAGGGGAATGAGAGGTTGCCGTGGCATGGTAACAGCATGGTAACAGCATGGTAACAGCATGGTAACAGCATGGTAACAGAATGGTAACAGCATGGTAACAGCATAGTAACAGCATGGTAACAGCATGGCGACAGCATGGTGACAGCAAGGTGACAGCATGGTGAAAGCATGGTTGCAGAATGGTAACAGCATGGTGACAGCATGGTGACAGCATGGTAACAGCATGGTGAAAGCATGGTTACAGCATGGCAACAGCATGGCAACAGCATGGTGACAGCATGGCGACAGCATGGTAACAGCATGGTGACAGCATGGTAACAGCATGGTAACAGCATGGTTATAGCATGGCAACAGCATGGTAACAGCATGGTGACAGCATGTTGAAAGCATGGTGACAGCATGGCAACAGCATGGCAACAGCACGTGCCTCGCCCCCCTCCTTTGCAGGGGGGCGTGGTCAGCTGCAGCGCATTTGCCACAGAATCAGCCCTTGTGAAGACAGGGCTGGAAAAGAGCAAATAGATCGAAATGAGGCATGGCTAAAATGCAGGATCTGTTTGGTATTTTGAAAAAATAACTTCACAGACATGTTTTATAAAGGTATGGCCCTACAATATGTTCCTCAAATATAGCATGATTGGTCCACTTTAACCAATGGGTATTTATTTGACCATAAAACCTCTTGTTATGTTTAGAAATCGAGAGGCAGAAGTCTATTAAGAGATATTTATCAATGTAATCCAAGTTGTTGTTGTTGTTGTTGTTGTTGTTGTTGTTATTATTATTAAAGGTGGGGTAGGTAAGTTTGAGAAACCGGTTCGAGATACACTTTTTGTTATATTCCATGGAATGCTCTTAACATCCCGATAGCAATGAATATCTGAAGTGCTTTGACAAAAAATCCATAAAAAAATCATCTGTGGAAGCCGTGATACTGTAAAAAGTTGGGCGTGCCGTCATTGGGCGTGCATTGCAGCAGTACTTCAATGACTCACCAGCAACAGATGGCCACTTTCACCAGTCTGCTGACGTCATGGTCGCGTTCATGTGTGTTGGAGGAGGTGCTCTGTAAGGAAGTCTGAAGGAAGGGGCGGATTCTTTTCGGCTGTGTACTTTCACATTTTAGTGCACTCGAGCCGGTTTCTGAAACTTACCTACCCCACCTTTAACTTATTCCTGTTGTTTCTGACCGCTCTCAATCCTCAAAGAAAGTCTTGCAGTGAAAATAAACCTGTGAAATTGAGTGAAAATAATCTAATTTATTCTCTTCTCTGTGTCAGTTTTAAAGAAATGTCCTCTGCTGAAGCTGAAGTGTCCTCGAGGACTGACGGAAGAAGACTTCCTGAACTTCCTGAGGGGCAGCTTTCCACAACTGTGCGCAGAAAATAAACATTTTGACATTTTAACGTCAGACAAGAGACGGAGACTGAAGCCTCTTAAAATAAAAACTCCAACAGCCGAGGAGATCCACAGAAACATGAGGAACTCGCCTCTCTACATCAGACTGAAGGTGATTTAACTTATCGAAGGTAGAAATCTCGTTTATTCAAACGCTAGATCTGACTTTTTTTTATTTTTACAGAAGATTAAGGACCCTCAAGCCAGTGAAGAGGAGATGAATCCTCTACAGATAAAACACAGCAACACTGGAGACATTCTGTTTGATGAAACGAGGTAATTTAGAGGAAATGTCACCCTTAAAATGTTTGAAAGTGGCCGTATTGTGGTGTCTTATTTTCTAGGGAGCCCCTAAAGGGACATGAAAAAAGTCGGGATAGCGAAACTAACCCGTTATCCTGACTTTATCTTTATTATTTTTTGAGGAAGTTACCGTACCGCCAAGGAGGAAGTAGAGCGCACAGGAGACAACCATTTCATTGCAGACTGTTGTGTTTTTGTGAGGAAATGACAGTGCATAAATTGTTTGAGATATATTTCGAACTCAGACTTAATTTTAAGGACATTTCAGCCAGGGGTTTAGAGCTATTTGTTTAAGCACCGCATTGGCCAAACAGGAGAGTCTGTAAACCAGTCTGCTCTGATCTATGAATGAATGTCCGTGACTCCCAGAGTACCTGCTGCCCGCAACTGTTTTAAAGGGGAACAAACACTCAGAACACACACACACACACACACACACACACACACACACACACACACACACACACACACACACACACACACACACACACACACACACACACACACACACTGAGCCAGTGGTGGACTGGCCATCGGGACGAATCCCCATGGGCCGGTACCCCCAGTTGACTGTTCATGCGGGCTGGGTGAGATTCCCGGGCTGATTTTTAGTGTCCGCCCATCATGCGTCTTGGTGACCGGACATCTCCTTCATAAAACTAATAAAAGGGGGAGTAATCGGGCAGGTGTGTGTGTGTGTGTGTGTGTGTGTGTGTGTGTGTGTGTGTGTGTGTGTGTGTGTGTGTGTGTGTGTGTGTGTGTGTGTGTGTGTGTGGTGTGTGTGTGTGTGTGTGTGTGTGTGTGTGTGTGTGTGTGTGTGTGTGTGTGTGTGTGTGTGTGTGTGTGTGTGTGTGTGTGTGTGTGTGTGTGTGTGTGTGTGTGTGTGTGTGTGTGTGGTTAAAACGTAACAGCCTGCGGTCACTCTTTATAGCTGTTGGAATGAAGGTAAACACAGTGTAGGCGGCGCGTACGAGAAAGAGGTGAGATACTAACCCGTTACCGTCTACCTGTTTCCATATTTTTGGCCACTAAAACGCATAAATACCATCTTGTTTTGCCTCTTCAAACCCCTCATTTTAGTTCCCTTTTAATCTTTACTCCTTATTCCCACAGCAGCACGTGTCAGGAAGTCGAAGTGAACGGAGAAGACCTCTCAATATCCCAACAAGACATCGAAACAGAGGAAGCAGGTGCTGAGGATTGTGGGATATCGGAGCCAGATGAGGGGAAAATGGACGGTGTGGAAAGAGAAGAAGCGAACGATGGCGATGACGATTGGAAACCAGACTTGAGTCGTAACTCTGGATTGTGTTTATCAAAGACTAAAAAGAAAGGAAAAGCCAAACGCTCGGGTTTAAAAAGCGAGAAAAGTGTGGATGATTTCACCTGCAAAGTGTGTGGAGCGCTGCACGAATTGGAAAGCGCGGTAATCAAACACGCCTTGAGTCATGTGGACAAAACGGGAAGTTTTTGCGGTGTTTGCGGGGAGCATTCAGAGTCGATGACGGATCATTTTGAAAGCCGACACAAAACCCACGACTGTCACATCTGCGAAGAGTCTTTTCTCAGTTCTCTTGATCTCGACGAGCACGTGGCCGCCCACTCGGGGAAGAAACCGTACGAATGCGATGTTTGCAAAGACGCTTTCGCATTGAAAGTCTCCTTAGAGAATCACAAGCAGATGCACGACATTAAAAAGTTGCACCTCTGCGGAGTTTGCGGTAAATCCCTCTGCGACTTCCGATCGCTTTCCCGCCACAAGATGACACACTCCGGGGAGAGACCTCAAGGTTGTCAGGTGTGCGGGAGGCGTTTCAAACTCCCCGGGACGCTGAGGCAACACGAGAAGATCCACACGGAGAGACAAAGATCATACCTCTGCGACGTTTGCTGCAAGATGTTCCTCACGAGCAAGGAGCTGCAGATCCACATGCGAACGCACTCCAACGAGAAGCCGTATCACTGCGGAGAATGCTTGAAAGGATTCTCCACAAAAGGCTCGTTGACGATACACATGCGCGTCCACACTGGAGAGACACCGTACAGCTGCCCCGACTGCGGATGGTCCTTCAAGCGAAAGATTAATCTGGATAACCACGCCACAGTGCATTCGGGCGCCAAACCGTTTGTTTGCACGATTTGCGGGAAAGCGTGCGCTCGCAAAACGTACTTAACGGTCCACATGAGGACGCACAACGGAGAGAGACCGTACAAGTGCACCTTCTGTGACAAAGCCTTCACTCAGAGCCACTGCCTGAAGACTCACATGAAGAGCCACCAGGGGGCGGAAGCTGCGACATGACGCTGACAATGGATGACATTGTTGTGTTTTCCACTATTTATTTATCTGTTTTCAAGTTATGTGAAGATTCCTGTACACTGGGCAACGTTCATTGCATGTGGGAGAAATAAAATATGAATGTGCAATATCAGTTTTGGTGCTTAAAGGTATCGGCTAGAAATCTCTCCAGTTAATTACTTACAATAAGGCAATTGTTTTTTGTATTACAAGTTTTCTGAAATAGAATGTTTAAATATGCAAATGATCCATTATCTCATTAAATATGCGCATATTTTAACACATTTCAGGAATCGAAATCTGAACTTTGGATAAAGCCAGGTTCAAAATTCTTGTGTCATTTTGTAGTCATATTAGTATCTAAGGCTTTTACTGAAGGGATATTGGATAACTCTTTGTATCACTCCATAAATCAGAAAATACTGTCAACAGCCCTAAAATATCAATCTTCGCCTTGTTTTTAGGTGTACAATGTTGTATAATTCAGGCTATGAATGATATATGAACAAACCCTTCTGTAAAAGCTTTCATAATATTGATAGGAATATAACTGGAAGGTTTGGTGTGTCTACGTGCTACTGAAGTTGAAATGTCAAACTCTGAGTAGGAGAAAAAACTCATCTTGAGTAAACGACCTTTACAGATTGCAGTGAGGCGCTAGCTAAACCCTCCCGTTCTCTGGACGACAGCTTGCGCCTCGACGCACTCCGTGAAGGTATTTCATGTTCGGGGTCATTTGTTTTTTGTATAACCTTGCTTCATGCAAGTGACAATTGTTGTCGTCTTCTCTGTGAACGTTTTTTTCGCCGTTCTTTTGCCATTTTGAGATTTACATTTCTAGCGGGAAGCTAACCAAGAAGTGTTTTAGCACACCACGTGACGCATCTGAACGAATCACTTTGTCATAAATTGACACCAGCCAATGAGATTTCGTTTCTTGGTTTAAGACCCCTTTGTGCTTTCACGATTGGTTGCTGATAAAAAGGAAATGACCATATTTGGATCCGATGAGATCGTGCAGGAGAGACGGAGCTTTCCAGCGATATGTCTGTTGACATGGTGCACACAGCGGTCGCGGTACTTTATATTACGTTAGAATGCTAACTTTTGGTGAATTTAGGAGAAATCTACAGACGCAAATAGACAAACTATAGTAAAAATAAACACTTGAATGTGTATTTTGTACGTTTTCCTTCCAAAAGCCTGAAAGAAAACATGTTATATATATGTTATTATTTACATGGTTAATTTATATTCACTAATGTTAGGGTGCGCACAACAAAGACAAGTTTTTGTGTTTCTGTTTGTGGGGTGAAGATCTGGAACAATTTGAGTGAGGAGCTAAAGGGATGTCCAAACATCAAACTATTCTAAAAGAGATATCTGCACTTTCTCTCCTCACCTCATACTTCAAAGACCGCACCTACAGGATTACTTGGAGAGGGTCGGAGTCCGACCCTTGTCAATTAACTACAGGGGTCCCTCAGGGCTCTGTTCTTGGTCCCCTCCTCTTCTTCTTGTACACAAACTCACTCGGATCTGTCATTAGCCCGCATGGTTTTTGATACCACTGCTACGCTGACGACACCCAACTAATCCTGTCCTTTCCCCGCTCAGAGACCCAGGTCGTCGCACGCATCTCTGCTCGTCTAGCTGACATCTCTCAGTGGATGTCTGCTCATCACCTCAAGCTCAACTTTGACAAGACTGAACTGCTTTTCCTTCCGGGAAAAGATTGTCCCACTCTTGACCTAACAATCAACATCGGCCCCTCTGTTGTTTCCCCGACTCAGACTGCAAGGACTCTGGGTGTGACCCTGGATAACAAACTGTCCTTCACTGCAAACATCGCTGCTACAACCCGCTGCTGCAGATACACGCTCTACAGCATCAGGAGGATGCGTCCCCAGCTGACCCAGAAAGCCACGCAGGTTCTGGTCCAGGCTCTCGTCACCTCACGCCTAGACTACTGCAGCTCCCTCCTGCTGGTCTACCTGCATGTGCCATCCGACCTCTGCAGCTCATCCAGAATGCAGCGGCTCGTCTGGTCTTCAACCTTCCTGAATGTTCCCACACCACGCCGCTCCTCCGCTCCTCCGCTCCCTCCACTGGCTTCCGGTAACTGCTAGAATCCACTTCAAGACACTGGTGCTTGCGTACCATGCTGCGAATGGATCTGGCCCTTCCTTCATCCAGGACATGGTTAAACCGGGCACCCCAGCACGTGCTCTACGCTCTGCATCAGCCAGACGGCTCGCTGCACCCTCGCTGCGAGGGGGAACCAAGCTCCCATCAGCAAAACCACGTGGGTTTGCTATCCTAGCTCCAAGATGGTGGAATGAGCTCCCATTGACATCAGGACAGCAGAAAGCTCACACACCTTCCAGACTGAAACTCATCTCTCTCGACTCCACCTCGAGCGATAGAACTACTAACAAAACACTTATATACTAACAAAGCACTTATATACTAATAAAGGGCTGGCTTACCTAAAGCCAGTTTAGTAGCACTTGAAATGTTTTTGCTCTATGAAACCTGATGTTCTTATATGATTCTGTTTTCTTCAAGTTTGTATTTTGTTGGTCGAACGCACTTATTGTGAGTCGCTTTGGATAAAAGCATCAGCTAAATGCAATGTAATGTATAAAGAAGACACAATTCAATTCTCACAAGGTTTTTGTATTTTATTTATGAATTTGTGTTTGTATGAATTTGTGTATGTACATATGTATGTGTGTATATATGTGTACACACATACACATACATATACATATATGTGTATATATAGATATATAGAGACCATTCTCCTAACTTGCCTGTATATATTATATGAATGATTATATAAATTATTCAAAGTATATATTGATATTGTATGTTAACATATATTAAGATGTAAAAAGAAAAGAAAAAAAGGGAGAAGGGGTCGGATGAAATAAGTGTAAACTTCTTCCGAGCCCTTTTCGGACGTGTAATTAGCTAAAGCTTTGTTGTTTATTGATATCAGACAATGATACTACAGATTATTCAATTATTAATTACATATTCGTTTTCTTATTGCATTCATTTGTATAGTACTGTATCATGTCTTTATCATCTTTTGTGTTATTTGTATTTTCTTTGGTTTTACACACTCGAAAAAATAAATAAAATGAACTAAACTGTTTTAGAATCAAAATAGCACAACATCTCAAAATTGACCAGTGCTTGAAAAACAATGTTTTTGCCTGCCGTGTCTCGCCTTTAGTAATCAGAAATAAGTATTCATATCCTTTACTCAGTAAAAGTACGAATACAGAAATGCTTAACTACTCTTAAACAAGTACAAATTCTGCATGACCGTATAAAAAAACAGTAGTTTAGGTATTAAGGTCAAACATACTGGTTATATTATTATGACAATATTAGTTTCAGGTTTTCAGACTTTTTCATGAAGTCATTTTAGAGGGAAACATTCTGAGGCCATGGTTCTCAGCAGGAAACTGATGGACCGTCTATTCCGAGTAGGGAGTGAGTCCTTACCCCAAATTAAAGAGTTCAAGTATCTCTGGGCTCTTGTTCTTACCCTCAACTATGATCATGAAGAGGGATCATGACTGAAAGAACAGGATCGCGAATACAAGCAGCCGAAATGGGATTTCCTCAGGATTGCTGGCATCTCCCTTGGGAATAAGTTGAGGTCAGTCATGGGGCACTCGGAGTTGAACTGCTCCTCCTATGCTTATATACTGCTGAAATGTAAATGAACTTTGTTGTTTTTTTAAGTCTCAGAAGCCAAACATTTTGGAAATCACTGGTTGTTTTGTATTTGATCTTATCTTCTTGATAGTAGGAAGTTCAAATTGGAACGAGTTTTAACACATTTTAAGAACTATACAAGTTCAACAAAGGTGAGATGTAGCTTTATTGGAAGTTGTATAAGAGAACATTTCAAGAAGGAAGTCTAACTGGTTGGTTAATTATGTAATTTGAGGAGTTAGTTATTTGACACTTTCACCATCACATCAGACCAACAAACATTTGCATTAGACACACAGTAAATCTGATTTTCTGTCCTAATTTGACTGGACAGTAGCCACTCATGTGACCGCAATGCTTTGTAAACATCATTACTTCTCTTTTGCATTTGTTCTCAGCAGACATGAAACTGTGTCATTATATTAACGAAAATATATACTTATGAGGCACAAAATGTTAAACGCTAGTCAACTACACATTATTCACAATTGTTCAAACCTTAAATAAGAACACACATATTGTCTAATGTCTACTACACACTTACATTGTCACTGAATGTACTGCTCAGATATCCAATAACCACAAAAAAAGAAATGGAAATCAAACATTTAAACCTTTTAGCACACATGTACATGAAATAAAAGACACATACGAAGAAATACAAGTTAAAATAGGCAAAAGAAAAACAAATATCCACAAGTTCACAACACGTAACCCACCCATTAAATAGATAAAATAATATAAAAATGTATAATAATAAAGATGAAATTAACGCATTAGTGAGTGTTTCAGCTTTTCGAGCCCGTTTTGGAGTGCCACAGGGCTCTAGTCTTGGTTTTATGCTATTTTTGGGTCCACATAATATTTGTTGCCTACAATTTCTTGCTAATGTTCCTGAATCAAGCTGTGTTACATTTAGTATGAAGGGCGCTACTCAATTTATTATTTAATTGAGATAATTCTTTCAATTGAGTGGTGCAACGTCAGTTTTTATACAGATGACACAATTTCATATATTTCTGGTCCCATTCCAAACTAGGCTTTTATTCGTCACGTTTATCTTCCTGACAATCTCTTCATATTTCTTCTTAATCATACACTTATTTTAAATACAGATGAGAACAAGTACATGGCATTCTCCAGATCAAACCATCTAATCTCTGGCTAATAATCTGCCTTTAAACCTTTATCCTGTACTCCAACTCTCATCCTGATTCAACGTTTTTGTTTGCAATATTGTAATTTTCCTGCTCGGTGTCGGAACAGCAGAGGCAACATCAAACTGCTGGGCACACCGAGATATAAAACACACATTGACATAACACATCTATTACTGATGCTAATCTTCACTGACGATTGTATTAGACTACTAATCAGATTCCCCCAAACCTCAAAAGTATGACCCCTGTTATCGCCATGATGGTGTAGAAAGCCAGGTGAACAACAGCCAGGTAGTGCTCCACACAGGTGAGCAGGTGAAACAGAGCCTTTCCGACAGACAGAGGGGACAATCAAAAGTGCGATCCCTAAATCAAACATTTTACGGAGACCGATGAATCGAGTGAAGAACAAAGCAATCCCCAAGAATTCATTCAGCTGCATGAAGATAGAGTGATAGGTGAAGTGGTCGGAGTGACTTGCAGCCGAGGAACTGGAGCGCGGTTTCTTTGACTTTTGGAAGCCAACGTACAGGACGGAGATGATGAAAGGGAGAAGGACGAGGATGTAGATGATGTCGATAACAGAGAAGACGTAAATTAGTGCTTTAAAGCTTAAACATTCCTCCATAAAGCGAGGAGAGGAGTTGTTGGAGGAGGAGAGAAGAGGAGGAAGAAGGGGGAGATCAGGATGGAAAGAGGAGTTGACTGACATGTTTGTATACATGGAAGCCTGAAGGGGAGAAAGAGAAGAGAGACAAAATGTTAAAATCTATCAGAAACACAAATGGTCTTCAGAGACATCACAAGTGCCACAATCTTGGCCACAAAAACACATTGTTGCAAAAAGTTAAACTGTCAAATATGTTTAGCTTATTGGCAGTTAGTTGGGGTTTAGTTTGTGTAGAGGATAAGAGACATATACTTGTGGTACAAGTCGATGCTAAAATTATAAAAATGTGATTAGTACTTCTGTAATGTTTCCAGTAACCAGTATTTGAAATTCCTCTCCCAACCTGGCTGGCTCGCCAATCAAACGTTCGAAGAAAGAGTCCTGGACTGGGCCAGTTCAAGAGTCCGGACCCCCTCACCAACACTTAACTTCTTTACTGTTTTGTATCAGTCTGAGGTCTAACAGGTCGAGAAGAATTTGCTTAAGGATGTCAAAGTACGATGCAATATAAATGTATTTGGTCAATGACAGAAAACAAAGTCTGAGCAAACCCTGGGATCATACTGCCAATTAAACCCCCCTTCCTTACCATTGGATGGAGGACGATATCCTACCTCATGTTTTCTATATGTATTTATTATTTCTAAAGGTCAATGTGAGATATCATTTTGCAACCTTGACAAATCACATTTCCTACTCCATTAGTTTTTGAAATCTGTATGATGTATTAGCAGCAAACAAGTCACGAACAACATTAAACAAAAAACTAAATCTTCTTGGAAATGAAGTTTACCTCAAATAATCAGCTTTAACAGAATCAACAGTCTACTCCACAGTGAATACACATTTAAAAACTATATCTAAATCTGCAATCATTTCAAATTATTACAAATGTAAATTTGTTTGGTTTTAAAGCTCACCCTCCTCGGCTTCCGAACGTCCTTCTGCCATGTCTCCAAAGTTTCTGACTGCTGTTAACTGCGATCGTAGTACTAGACTCATGGTACGAGGATGGGATAAATGCAGAGTCCAAATGTCACTGTGTGTGCTGTGTGCTCTGCATGTGTGACCATTAAAGAGGGTTTCATCCCTCCCAATTCTAATTCTATTCTATCTGATGCAAATATATTTAAATTCACATCCGTCGTCAAGGTGTGTGAACCACAGGTGAGAGCAGGACTGTGTTTTTCGTGCATACTTAATTATACCTTTTTACGGTAGATGAATACAGGCAAATTATGTCTCGCATTATCGTGTTACCGGGAGGTCAGACTGCAGCAGCTGCATTATTTGAATATCATTCCAATTATCATCGGTTTGTCATTTCTATAGATATGACACAACAAAACACAAAGAGCAAGTCATTAAGACATGTATTCATTCTTTAAAATAAAGTGATTACATATATTGTTAAACCATAATACAATTATACAACATTAAATTATAGTATAAGATCCATTATATTAGAACTGGTTTGTGAAAACAAAAGTTAAATATCTTAAACCTCAAAAACACTAAAATGAATTTCCAAAATGTAAAAAACAATCAGCAGCTAAATATACAATCGGTGCTAACAATGTAGTAATTGGTAACTTATCAATCAACAACATTGATATTTAGCTTGACTTTCATCTGGAATAGTATCATATTTGTCTCAATATGTGCGAAAGAATATTAGCATGTTAACACGTTACATTTAGCAGCTAATAGTGATGAAAAAAGCCTTTAATCAGTAATGGAGTGCCACAGGGCTCTACTTTTGGTCTTCTATAATTTATATTGAATTTAAATTACATTTTTGTGAGGTGATGTCATACAATGTTATATCACATTTACTTATAATATAAGATACATCATAATATAAATGGTTAATGCACACACAAGTCAATCATCTTTAACCGCTAAAACAAGTTATCAAATAGTAAATTAAATCAAAGGAAAATCAATTATTGAACATAAAATAATCATTGAGTTTGTTTTTTTTCCAACTCAAAAAGCTGACCTGCACATTCAAGAGTATCCTTCTCATTACTCAGTAAGATATACAGTATTTGGTCTCATCCAAAGTAAGCTTTTACTTATCAACAGGCTTTTCCCAAAGATTTCCAGATAATTCCTTTTAATCTTACACTTATTTCCAAAACAGATGTTGGCTTACAGTACAAGCCTTCTCTACATCTGCTCATAACCTTTATAACTTTAAATTCTAATCCAACTCTCATCCTGATTCAGTGTTTTGTTTGCAGCATTGTAATTTTCCCGCCCTGTGTAGACACAGCAGAGGTAAAACCAGACTGCTGGGGAGACGTTATTATTAATACAACATTTTAAAAATAATTGATAAAGAAAATTGATAAAAAATTATAATATTTATTTTTAATTTACAATTTTTATTTTGTAATCATCTTGCGACCCCCACTTTGGGAGACCCACTCTAATCAACAGTTGTTTTCTTGAAAGATTACCCACCTCAGCAGCGTTTCTTCAGATCGACCTTCTTTGCCCTCTTCAAAACCGACTGCTGAAGCACAGGTGAGACCAGGGCTCTGATTTTCATACATACTTAGTGGTACCTTTAAACGGTAGATTAAATAATGCAAATGTATTTCTCGCATTATTGTGTCTCTGTGAGGTCAGATTCCAGCGACCTCACCGGCATTATTTGAATATCACCGAAATTATCATCAACTAGTCATCTGTACATGATTTATAGAGATTATACAACAACAACATAATAAAACACACAGTAAAGTGAGTTATTATAACATTTATTTGTGTTTAAAGTACATTAATGTCATATATTGTTACACTACAATTACTTATAGGATGCATTACACTTAAATAGTTTAGTGCACACACAGGTTAACAAACTTGAACACCTCAAACCAATTTCCAAAATCATCAAATCTAATCAAAGTTTATTTATATAGCCCAAAATCACAAAACACATTTATCTCAGTGGGCTTTACAGAATAACAAACATATATGAAGTGTAAAATATATTAAAAATTAGAAGTTAGTTATTATGGCATTTATTAGTTTTATAAATACAGTAATGTTATACAGGTTTATACAACACTATAACATACAGTCATGCTACACTAGAGTTTAACATTTGTGTGAAGGATTGTCTTTGTCACGACTTATTTACAATAACAACACAAAGTCAAAACAGACCATACTTAATTCTCTACGTTTTTAGCCAGCCAAAGTAACCGTTAACAGCTGTTAGCTTTAGCTGCCGCTAGCTCAGTTAGCTGCGCAGCTAGCTGCAGTACTTATTATGACAAATTAAGTTGAATAGTTTCGTTAAGTTTTATAATTGGGTAGTTAGGCATGTTTATAAAAGGTTAGGTTGTCTTGTCCACATAACAAAGACATCTCTCACACAATGTCAAATGTGCAATTACAAATGTATGTCTCATTCATACTAATTCAAATAAAGTAAAGTGGCGGCTGGCCCATAGGGGGCGATAGAGCCCTCCCTAAACCACAAACAAAAGCTTTATTATTAATAAAAGTAATAATACAAATAATAATACAAATTCATTATATAAATGGTGTGTAGCATGTGTGTGTTTAAATATGGAATGCTGTGTAAAATATGATTTTTAAATAAGTTGCGCAAAATATATGCTTTTCCTTCCACTGTATGGCTGAAGTTCAGTGCTGGGGAGATGGAGAAATCAAATTGATTGCATGTGGCTCAGCCCTACCTAGAATAAATCCCACCAGCCGCCCCTGATAAAGTGTCCCCATAGGATGCATTACATATGGAACCACTACATAATTGTTGATTCCACATATGAGTTTTTAAATGTCTTAATTGGACACTAAAATTAGATTTAAAATGTAAATAAACTTCTAAGAATTATTTACAGCTGAATTCAACACAATTTACTAATCTTTTAATATGGTTAATTAAATCAGTCCATTAAGATGAACATTTGATAATATTGAAATTATGGAATTACTAAAAAAATTGTCCCGAGACGCGTTTAAATAATTGAGAACTTTTATTAGTTATCATTTACATGCTGAACTATTGATATTCCTGTCAACGTAAACTATAGTCTTTGCATATATTATCATGCCATCACAATAAATGTTGCTTGTATCTATGGTGCTGAAGTAAAGCTTTGTTTACCTTCAGCAATGGATTGGCACGGGGTACTATCTCTGATCCTATGCTATTCACGTTAGACACTCATTACAATATTCTTCTGAATCACTGCAACATAGTTTTTTTATGCAGATGCCACCACTGTTTATGTGCATGCTTTCCAAATGATTATGAGGTATTCTCTCCTTCTACCTGTGGCTCATCAGTGATGGAGGGCCGTAGGGTTCTTGTCTCAGTCTTTTAATATCTGCATAATAATGAAAGACAATCGTAAATGTTTTATGCAGATGACACCACTTTATACGTGCATTGTTTCACTCCAAACTAGTTCATGATGTTCTCTACATCTACCTGTGACTCCTACCATCCTATGAGAACTTGATTCCTTCACTCATCCTGATTGAGTGTTTGTTTGCAGCATTGTAGTTTTCCTACCCGGTGTAGAAACAGCAGAGGTAAAACCAGATTGCTGGGCAGATTGGACCAGATACTGGATATCAAAACCACACATAAATCATTGTACATGATATTGACAATGACATTCCCACCAAACCTCAGCAGCAGCACTCCCATTATGCACATGATGGTGTAGAAAGCCCTCTGCTTTGATTGGTCAATGTGCTCCTTGTTCCCGCCCCCTTCCCCTGGCCTGGGACGCTTGAGAATGTAGAGAACTGAAACGCTACAAAAAGTGACGCCACTTAACAATAAACACGTATTGCAATAGTACCAGATCCAAATGAACTCCTGGCCACTTAACAACAATACAGGCAACCAAACTAAGGCCAGAAACCAAACACCTCCAATGCTGATGTTCCTGATCCTGACCCCGCCCCCCTGCCTCAGCCCCAGGTAGGTGACGGGGTGGACAACAGCCAGGTAGCGCTCCACACAGGTGAGCAGGTGAAACAGAGCCTGTCCGAAAGAGGTGGAACTCAAGAGTGACAGCCCAACAACCAACATCACCAGGTGATTGACATATGTGCCAATGAAGCAGATGGCAAGCCCCAGTAGTTCATTCAGCTGCATGAAGATGGAGTGATAGGTGAAGTGGTCAGAGTGACTTGTAGCCGTGGAACTTGAGCGCGGTTTCCTCGACTTTTGGAATCCCAGGTACAGGACGAAGATGAGCAGAGGCGTGAGGAAGATGGTGTTGAGGGAGAACGCTGAGAATATGTAGATGAAGGATTTGGTATTGGAGCAAATGCTGAAGTCAGAGGAGTTCGAGAAGAAGTTAGGAGGGGGGGGGGATCAGCAAAGGAAGAGGAGTTGACAGACATGTTTGTATACATGGAGGCCTGAAGAGGAGAAGGAGAGGAGGGGAGAACAACACAGGTTAATCACTAATCAATAAAGAGCAGATTCAATTCCATCTTATGTATCCAAAATAATTCCTATTAACCAAACAATCATTCAACAAAGCTCTGTCAGGCATGAGTTGTCAACATGTTGACTTCTTTTTCGTTTACTATGTAGTACTCACAGGGAGAATTACATCAGGTTGAACATTCACTCAAATGGATCATTCCTACCAATTTAGAGCCTGAAGAAGAAACACAGACCTTGATGTGTACAAAAAAACACAACAATTGTAAAACTTATCCTGGTAATTGTAAAAACATTGTTAATTAAAAAACTCCCACCAAGCGGTTTCTTTCGTATTGTCCTTCTTTCTCCTGCGACTGATCCGAAGCCAGCTTAATGCTCTTTTGTCTGAGTGTTTACAACAGGTAAACGAAGGTCTGTGAAGTTTCTTTGCATGATGCAAAACATACGCATAGGTTATGACACATTTCATGGTAAGTTGCTCAAGGCAAATCGGTGTTTCTTAGTTTGAAGGAAGTCAGCAGCCCCACTGTTTGAATAAGATGCTAATTTCACGTGCAATGTCCTCTGTGCTCCATGAGTGTTTTCTGTGAAGAACCACAACATTCATGTTTTTCAAGAATAATAAATAGCGCCATCATCAGTTCAACATTTTAAATGTTTTAAGTTCATTACTTTGATTCGTGATAAAATACCTGCAAACTAAAGTAATAAGTGCTAATCAGCAATATTAGCTTGCTAGCTGTGCTAAACTACACAAAAAACAAAATTCTTCCAAATCAAAATGTATGCAGATGACACCATTGTGTTTGTCTGTATCTCCATGTGTCTATGGGTTATCTTTATTTGTCTATGGATTCCCTCCAAACTAGTTCAAGGGAATAATATACATTTGCTGTGTTTTGTTTATTGAAAGGTAAGTCAGAGGTCAGCGGCAGAATAGCATGAGCATAGCATTCAGCATAGCCTTCAGTGTTAGCCGGTGAGATTCTTACTAAAATATGGCCGGATTGTGATTTTAAAACCACAAACACACACATTTACGACAGACAGCATTTAATATACCATATATTCCAGATAAGAGTAGAGTAATAGCATCATATTAGTGTGGTACAATGTTTAGTAAATCACAATATTGTCTAAAGCATACCTTATAGTCTGGTTGTCTGGCGTTATTTACAGAATTGCATATGAAAGCACGACGTGTCCTTGATATCAGGACATTAAGATGAATATTTAACTTGGTTGAAATAACTTGGCCAATGCTATAGTCCAGCTGTTGGTAGACATCTTTATATTACTTCTGTTACTTTACGTTGGTTTGTCAAGCTTCATTGAAGAAAATATCCATGGAATGAGGCAGCATTTCACCACTTCCTGTCCCGCAGGTCAGTGGTTTCCTGAAAGTGTCTGTGGTTGTTATCCTGAAGTAAGGTTGTGTTTAACACAATCTGAAGAGATTTTAACATTTAGTTATTTGTTTAGTTTCCTGACCTTTGTAGAAACGGCAACCCCAAACTGCTGGGCAGATTAAACCAAGTTCCAGAAAACATCACTGACCTGTGATCCATCCAGAGCCCAGAGCATTACCCACCATTTGCCTGACAAACCACAACCACAGCACTCCCAATATACTTGTGACCATGTGGAAAGTCCTCTGCTTTGATTGGTCAACCTGCTCAGCTCAGAGAAAAACACCTTCTTTTAACTCATTCATTTAAATCATTCATGGAAACGCCATTACTGCATTCAAATAACCTTTCACCTGCAGGTTTACTTCTTCATAATTGTGAAAATGTTGCTGCTCATTTGAAGATAAAGCACTAGTTCACATGTTTCGAGCAATAGAATGACTAACAAAGCACTTATATACTAATAACGGACTGGCTTACCTAAAGCCAGTTGAGTAGCACTTGAAATACTTGGCTCTATGAAACCTGATGTACTTTATGACTCTGTTTTCTTCAAGGTTGTGTCTTCTTGGTCGAACGCACTTACTGTAAGTCGCTTTGGATAAAAGCCTCAGCTCAATGCAATGTAATGTTTTGGCTTGTTAGAGGCACTTGTACGAATGTTGCTGTTCTAAATTGGTCTCCTCATGGCTGCTAACAGTGTGAGCTAAATGTAATGTCAGAAGGTTATTAACATCTGGAGAGAATGTAAAACATGCACCATCTTGGAGCCAGGACAGCAAACCCACGTGTTTCTGCTGATGGGAACTTGGGTCCCCCTCGCAGCGAGGGTGCAGCGAGTCGTTTGGCTGATGCAGAGCGGAGTGCACGTGCTGGGGTGTACGGTTTAACCATGTCCTGGATGTAGGAAGGGCCAGATCCTTTCGCAGCATGGTACGCAGGTACCAGGGTCTTGAAGTGAATTCTAGCAGTTACCGGAAGCCAGTGGAGGGAGCGGAGGAGCGGCGTGGTGTGGGAACATTTAGGTAGGTTGAAGACCAGACGAGCCGCTGCATTCTGGATGAGCTGCAGAGGTCGGATGGCACATGCAGGGAGACCAGCCAGGAGGGAGCTGCAGTCGTCTAGGCGTGAGAAGACGAGAGCCTGGACCAGAACATGCGTGGCTGTCTGGGTCAGCTGGGGACGCATCCTCCTGATGTTGTAGAGCGTGTATCTGCAGCAGCGGGTTGTAGCAGCGATGTTTGCAGTGAAGGACAGGTTGTTATCTAGGATCACACCCAGAGTCCGTGCAGTCTGAGTCGGGGAAACAACAGAGGGGCCGATGTTGATCGTCAGGTCAAGAGTGGGACAATCTTTTCAAAAAAAAAGCAGTTCAGTCTTGTCAAGGTTGAGCTTGAGGTGATGAGCAGACATCCACTGAGAGATGTCAGCTAGACGAGCAGAGATGCGTGCGACGACCTGGGTCTCTGAGCGGGGGAAGGACAGAATTAATTGGGTGTCGTCAGCGTAGCAGTGGTATGAAAAACCATGCGGGCTAATGACTGATCCGAGCGAGTTTGTGTACAAGGAGAAGAGGAGGGGACCGAGAACAGAGCCCTGAGGGACCCCTGTAGTTAATTGACAAGGGTCGGACTCCGACCCTCTCCAAGTAACCCTGTAGGTGCGGTCTTTGAGGTATGAGGTGAGGAGGGAAAGTGCAGAGCCTGAAACTCCAAGTTCTTGGAGAGTGAAGGAGGATCTGATGGTTCACCGTGTCGAATGCAGCAGACAGGTCCAACAGGACGAGGACAGAGGAGAGGGAGGCTGCTTAGTGACTCAAGATCCAGGGCTCACGATCCAGGACACAGGACCGCAGGATCATCCATGACTCCGGATCCCGGCGTATATAGACACCAAAAAGAAAGACATGTGGGGAAGCTGGGTTAATCGGAACATGAGAGGACACAGGTATAGACAGAGAGAAGGAAGAAGTAAGATGTCCCCATGAGAGGACACAGGTACAGACAGAGAGAAGGATGTAGTAAGATGTCCCCCGACAAACTAAGCCTATATCAGCAAAACTAGGGGCTGAATCTAATCAGACCTAACTATAAGCTTTATCAAAAAGGAAGGTCTTAAGCGCACTCTTAAAAACGGATAGGGTGTCTGCCGCCCGAACACAAACTGGAAGCTGATTCCACAAATGTGGAGCTTGATAAGAAAAGGCTCTGGCTCCCATTGTACTTTCAGAGACTCTAGGAACAACCAACAACCCTGCATTCTTGGAACGCAATGCCCTAGTAGGACAGCAGGGTGTAATGAGTTCTTTAAGGTAAGATGGCGCCTGCCCATTAAGGGCTTTGTAGGCGAGAAGAAGCATTTTAAATTCTATCCTGTGTTCTATAGGGAGCCAGTGTAAGGCAGCCAGAACAGGAGTAATGTGGTCCCTTTTCCTAACTCTGGTTCGTACACGAGCCGCAGCATTTTGAATCAGCTGAAGTGACTTGATTGACTTCTTGGTACTCCCTGATAGTAAAGAGTTACAATAATCCAGCCTAGAAGTAATAAATGCATGGACTAGTTTCTCTGCATCGCTTTGAGGCAAGATGTGCCTGATTTTTGCAATGTTATGTAGATGGAAGTAGGCGGTTCTTGAAATTGAATACGAGCATGGTTTTTTATACTATCACGTTTAATCGTGTTTTATGCCGTTTGCCAAGACTTGATAAGTCGCTCGTAAAACACAGGAGATATGGAAGCTTGGAACACCATGTGGTAAATTGTACAGCGAATATAACACAACACATTAGTTGTATTTCCTTTAACTGGTGAATATAGGGTTGCTGCGGGGGGGGGACGCACAGGCTGCAGTGGAGACGCTGATTCAGATCCAGTCGTCGTGACTCCACTCCGGAGGGATTCCCCGATCACTTCTTACAGTCTCTCATCAAGAGGGGGGGGGGTCTCCTGTCCCTGGTACAAACACACTGCCTGAGGAAGGCTGTGTAATTATTTTGTCATGAATCTTTTTCGGACCACTTATTTATTTATTTTGGTGACGATCCGACCTCCATGCTGCTACTCTGGTTCGAACTGCATCGACCAAACGATAAGATTTATCTCCACCTCCCCAAAAGAACCAACATCTGACACGGTGTGAGACGTCTTTTTTAGCTGTTCTGTCGTCATTTCCGGCGATCTCCTTCATGCAGTCAGAATGAATGAATGAATGAATGAATTGGCGTTTCTTTGACTATTTATAGGCAAATATGTGCGTTACGTGAAGCCCGCAAAAGCTGCACCGCATTTCGAGTCGGTTGTGATTTATAAAGGGAAACCGGCATAAGAAGTGCTGTACGCACTTTCCTCGCCGGTGCGCAATGTTTCGTGAATCAGAAAATGTCGGGACATTTCTGTACCTATTTTTGGGATTTCTACTACGTAAGCAACCTTCCCACGTCAATCCCACGCACGGCGTTATAAATGAGGCCCCTGGTCTTTTTTGGTAAGAATGCCATTAGTTTGCAGTTCATCAAATACATGTGTTCTTAAGAAGATCAGTTGACTATTCAGAAGAACTGGTTCTTGTGTAGGCTGAACAAAACAATAAGAGCAAGCACAGCACAAATTAAAGTTCTGGCCTGTGTGATTTTTTTGAAACACAATTTAACAAGCATGGTAAATGTATACCTGAGTTTGACAGACTTCTCTTAGGACAGGCTGAAGATCCGGTGCTTCAGAAAAGTGCACTTGGAATCTGTCAAAGTTACTGATGTTCTCACTTCTATCAATATCTATAAACTCTTTGAAGTCTGTGTTGTATTTTAAAATCCTATCAAGGACAAATTCAAATGCACCTGTTACTTACAGGAGATGGTTTGTGCTTTGGACACTGTAGATTTGTCTTTTAATTTCCTTTCCATTCTTAAATGAAATTGCTAGGACTTTGACAAATTCCTGCTGCTCATTCCCGCTCCCTGTAATTATAAGAAAAAGACAAATTCATCCTGATGTTGACTAACAGTGGCGACGCCAGAGTATTTTTGTTGGGTAATCTGTGGTAGGGCTAACCCATAGTGGTGGGGCTCAAGTCAGTATTTGCAATGTAATCACATACACGCCCCCCTTGACACTGAAACGCTACGCGTGAGATTTAGATTATTTACCTGTCTCAATCAAAATGGAACTGTATGAAATAAAACGGCACATTTGTCTTGTAGTAAATAAAAAGGGATCACTGTGAACGTGACGTATGATATCACACGTTGAAGATCCAATGGGGATACTGAATGGCGGTTCCGATTGATCTCATCAGTAAGGCATGATGCAGGCCCAACGTTGCGTTGCTCTGATTGGCTGTAGGTCTATTCAAATTGCATTCGGAGGCATTTTGATCTGACCGCGCTGATATTATAACACCAGAGAATTTCCACACCTTTAGTGTATAAAACTCCCCTACTACTTAGACTATTTCTTGTACCCCTCTTCTAGCATAACCCCGAATGGTCTCAACCATATTGCATCAGTAACGTGCACTTGTTGTTACAGCAGGATCAGTTTGTGCGTTGTGGACACGACCCGTATATTTTCGCAAGCCGTGTTCTCAACATGCTGCCTATTATTTAAATAATTATGCTTACTTTAACATCATTGTTCATGGTGGGGCTAAGGCGGGGCTGAGCCATTTATTGGTACTGTTGACTAATCATATTATGCCAAATTAAATGAAATACCATAATCTATCATCTTCTAGTTAGTTCTGAAACAGTCACCAAAGCCACATGAGTCCTGGTATCATTGTGGTTATGGGTGTGAGTGTTTTTATCAGTTCTTTCTCTGATATGCTGTGTATAGTGTTTGTTCTAATGTGCTTTATAACCTGGTATTGACTTCAGTTATCCAGTGTTCGTGATCAGTTGTGCAAAACCAAAGCCAAATTAGTCCTGGTATCATGTGTGTTTATGGGTGTGAGTGTTTTTATCAGTTCTGTGGAAGTCACACACCCTGACAGGGTGAACGTTTCATTGGAACTTCAAAGAATTGTGGTGCAAGAAGTAAAAAAGCAGGAATGTACAACACACACACATTAAACTAAGCAGCCGAATATCATTTATATTATTATAACAATTATAATATAAAATACATTAAATATAGTGATAATAGAAATACTTACTATGTTCAATTAAAATTCACACACACACACACACACACACACACACACACACACACACACACACACACACACACACACACACACACACACACACACACACACACACACACACACACACACACACACACACACACACACACACACACACACACACACACACACACACACACACACACACACACACACACACACACACCGGTAAGAATGCCATTAGTTTTGCAGTTCATCAAATAAATGTCTTCTTAAGTAGATCAGTTAGGCTATTCAGAAGAGCTGGTTCTTGTGTAGGCTGAACAAATCAATAAGAGCAAGCACAGCACAAAGTAAAGTTCTGGCCTGTGTGATTTTTTTGAAACACAATTTAACAAGCATGGTAAATGTATGCCATCGTTAGAGGCGTCTACTTCCACCACAAACTGTTGGTTGGGATCAGGTACAGTCAGGATAGGAGCTGTGGTGAACCTCCTCTTCAGCTCCATGAAGGCATTTTCTGCCTGTGGATTCCACACAAACTGAACATGGGGAGAGGTAAGGGCATGGAGAGGAAAGGCAATGGCACTGAAATTGCGTATGAAACGTCTGTAAAAGTTAGCAAACCCCAATAATTGCTGAACCTTCTTTCTGGAGCTTGGCGTAGACCAATTAGCCACGTCACTGACCTTAGCTGGGTCCATTTCCATTTTGTTAGGGGAAATCACAAAGCCCAAAAATGACAGTGAGTTGACATGAAACTCACATTTGTCGGCTTTCACAAACAAATGGTTAGCCAGGAGTCTCTGAAGTACAAGGTGAACATGGTTAACATGAGTATTCTCATCTGGAGAAAAGATGAGAATATCATCGAGATACACAAAACAGAAAACATTCAGGACATCTCTTAAATGAGAGATTGGAAAACAGCAGGTGCATTACAAAGTCCAAAAGGCATCACCAAATGTTCATAATGTCCCGTCATTGAAACCTGTTTTCCACTCATCCCCCTCCCGGATGCATTCCTTAAGTCAAGCTTGGTGAACATCTTAGCTCCCCGTAACAGTTCAAATGCCGTAGAGATGAGTGGAAGGGGATATCTTGTCAGGGTTGAGAGAGGCAAGCAGGACCCAAATGCAGATTAACAGAAAATACTTTTGTATCAAGGCTACAGACAGAACTCTTCCCAGTGAACACAGTCCAAAAACAACAAGGAACTCACAAAGACTAACATAAAACACAGAACCCAAATACACACAGTACTAATCAAACAAACAAGAGACAGGTGAGGAGGGAGGATAAAACACAGGGGCACCAGGTGAACACAATCGGGTAATCAGGGAGGGAAAACAGACAGAAAGCAACAGGCAGGAACGGGGGGGGGAACACTTTACAAAATAAAACAGGAAAACAATGACAGAAAAAGACGAGACAAAACACTGGAGGACGGGATGGAGCTGACAGCCCAGGGGCACAGCAGAGGACCCGGAAGGGGTCTCGGGCGGACGTCCCGGGGGCAAGGCAGAGTTCAAAAAGGGGGACTCGGTCGGACGGCCCGGGGGCAAGGCAGAGTCCATGGTGGGGCGAAGGCCACAGCGGGCGAACTCAGGGGGCCGAGCATGAGGTTGAGTGAATGCTCCGGTTTTGGGACAAAATGAATATGGGATCATTCCGGTCATTGTACGTACTTCGTCTCACTGGAATATTAACGGTCAGATCGAATACAACATCGACCCAATTTCTCCGGTCAATGACAGGGGAGTTTTGAAAGTGACAAAACACTTAAACAATTAAACAATGTTTACCCATGATTCAGGCACCTTCCCTGGCTTGTAAAATGTGGTGATGCACTCTGGAGGTATCAGACTATTGAAAACATGTATACCGAGGATTCAATCACTTTTCCTGGCTTGCAAAGTGCTGTGAAGCAGCCTGTTCTCTGGGTGCTGTCTGGGTGCAAGAGCCATGCGCTGCAAGGATATCTCTGGGTGTGCTCTGTGGCTCTCACAGCCCGCTTTTCTCTGGCTGCTCTCTCCCTGTATTCACAGCACTTTCCCCCAGCTTTCAAACACTAATTGCTGGGTATGAAAGCCTTGTGCATCACCCTGGATCTCTGCCTAGTTGCCTTTGAGTGTGAGACCCTGCTAACAGCAGTGAACCTGCTGCCAGCATTACAAAAATATTAATCAGGGGTTTTAACACTTTTTTCCATGAAAATGATTTAGATTCACTATCATGGGGCTATATAAATCAAATTCCGGGTAAATAGGAGCACAATTGTACTTTTTACTATTTAAATGTATTTGTATTATATATTTTTGGGCTATTAAAGTGACATTTATGGGTGACTTTGTCAGTTTATGGAGCTTAGCCCATAATTACCGGAGGTTCCAGGCTTAATTTGGGAGCTTTCCACTGGAGGAGGCCTGCCCCCTCCAGTGGAAAGCCGAAAAAAGTAAAGAAAACGGTCAATTATATCTTAAAATAATCAAAAATGAAGTTTTACAAAATTCTCGAAAAACGACAGAGTGCCAACGGAGGAGGGGCTCCAAAAAGCTCAAGTCTTCGGGGCTTCGGGTGGAAGCCCCGGACACTTTTTCCCTCCCCCGTTGCATTTTACAACGGAGAGGGGAATGGAGACCTCCCTTCCTCCGTCAAAAAAAAATAATTCATTCATGTTTTCCAAGCTACCATCTACACGAAATCGGAAACCCAGTTTTTGAGAGCACTTAGAAAAAAACGACTGTGTGATTTCCTGGATGAATTCATCCGCTACATGAGTGCTTTGGCTCGGATACAATTGTTGCCTGGAGACCCCCAATCATGGTTCTTACCAAACTCCAAGTTTTTGAACTGGTCTCTGGAGGAATGCAAGGGGAGTTTGATGGGACTCTACCTGCCTTATGATGCACTATTTTCAGATACCTTTGGCCCGTTTTCATGGTTCTCCCAAAACATAGCATACTTTTTCTGACCCTGGAGGAATGTAAGGAGAGATGTCAGGGGACTCTACCTGCCTTAAGGCGAGACACCCCAGGTGAATAGGGTAATTTTTTTAACTTGAAGGTATCAGCTTTACATTTCTCCAGTTAATTACTTACAATAAGGCAATTGTTTTTTGTATTACAAGTTTTCTGAAATAGCATGTTTAAATATGTAAATTATCCATTCTCTCATTAAATATGCACATATTTTAACACATTTCAGGAATCGAAATCTGAACTTTGGATAAAGCCAGATTCAAAATTATTGTTTCATTTTGTAGTCAAATTAGTATCTAAGGCTTTTACGGAAGGGATTTTGGATATCTCTTTTTATCACTCCAAAAATCAGAAAATACTGTCAACAGCCATAAAATATCCATTTCCACCATGTTTTTAGGTGTACAATGTTGTATAATTCAGGCTAAGAATTATATATGAACAAACCCTTCTGTAAAAGCCTTCATAATATTGATAGGAATATAACTGGAAGGTTTGGTGTCTCTACGTGCTACTGAGGTTGACATTTCGAACTCAGAGTAGGAGAAAAACCAGGCATGTACCAGGCATTGAAGCATCAAACCCATTGTTGCAATCACCGGTTACGCTAATGCATATAAACGGAGAAACACAAAATAATTGAAATAAAATTCACTGTGTCTGTTTCAGTAAGGATGTTGTCCAAATGCCCGGTGTGCAGACTCTTCCATGTGGCTTTGAATAAGCACCTTAAGCACAAACATGCAGTGCGGAACTTGGAGGAAAGAGGCATCATTCTTAAAATGGCCAGTGGCAGAATAAATGTTCGGACCAAACCCTGTCCCATCACAGGGTGTTCGAATGGCTACATCATTGGATATAGACAATGAGGAGGAATACCGGGTGCACCCTCCACCCGTCTCCCCACATACTGAGTGTGACGAAGAGGACTGCAGGCAGGTGATGCTGGAACATGTGGCATTGAGGGCTCAGAAGGATGCCCTCATTGATGAGGTGAAGACCCTGCGCTCCAGGCTGAACAAGGGGCTAAAACCCAGGCAGCAGAGTGCCACTGCTGCTGTGCTTGAGGAAGAGGAAGAATGTATACGATTTAAGGGCCTGGCAATCTCAAGTACCTCCGGCATAAACACAGCAGCCTCCGGTAGTGATACCCCTCTCAAGACCCCGGTCAAGTCTCTCATGCGCTCCCCAGCAGCCTCCGGTAGTGAGACCCCTGTATGCCAGAAGACCTGTGCGTCCGTCTACAATAAGCTGAAAGCTAATCTGGCTAAGGACTGGCCCTCTCCACTGGTCCACTGGGAAGGGACGGGGGAATACCATGCGTGAAATCACGTTGCCTCAAAGCATGGAGACGTACATTCAGACTTACAGGGATCATTGTGAGGGTGTTGCACCGACAGTAAAACAGAAAGAAAATTGTCTGTCCAATGTCAGCCGGATAAAGAACTTCCTCGTATTCATGGCCCATGGTGTTAACCGGCTGTCAGACTGGCTGTACTAAAAGACACGGAGAGGGTCCGTGGCTGGAGCGAGTATATTGTAAAGTCGGGCCGGGCAGTCACAACAGCGCTGTTGTTCCTGAAGAATGTGAACCATTTCCTGAGGTACTTGTCTGAGTCAAAGCTCCGGGGTGCAGGCTCACCCAGTCTGATACGACCCACATCATCAGAGAGGTGACAGCCAACATGAACGACTTGAAAAAGTACGTCACTGTCCACCAGTTTAAGGCTTTCAATCACCCAGTACCTGCAATATGGCTATCTATCCCTCCATTGGAGCCTCCTGTATGGCCACCGTCCAGGTCTGTACGCAAACATGACCAACTCTGAGGTCTTGGAGGCGGACAGAAGGGGCACTGCTGAGGGCCACATCATCCACGTGCAGGATCATAAAACTGCCAAGACATTTGGCGAAGCACAGCTGGTGCTTACAGTAAAGGAGTTTAGCTGGGTCATGCGGTGCGTGGGGATAAAAGAGGGCTTGTCGGGTCCTCAGAATGAATTCTTCCTTTTCACAACGGGGACGTACGCCTCCAGGAAACTGCACGTTCACTTGAAGAGGGCTTGAGCTGATGCTGGGTTAAAAACAGCCGTCACCTTCACAATCCTGCACACTGCCCTGGCTGACAATATCAAGCATCACCAAGATCCAGAAAGCAGGTCGATTCTCGCCAGGTTTATGCGTCACGACGTAAGCACTGCAGACCGGTTCTACAGGAATACGCCTGGAATAAAGGAGTGATTGAAGATCCGCTCCATGTTCAGGGCGGCGGCAGCTGCAGCAGCATCATCGGAAGGAGTTCTACCGCCGCCAGATACCTCCGAAGAGGACTCAGGGGCGGAGAGCAGCGATACCTCTTCTTCAGGGCCGGTTGATACTCCTGGTGTGGGGGTAGGGGTCGTGGACTCAGCCTTTTCCCCCCGGTGCACCGTACAAGTTAGACGGCTAATATGGCCCCCGGGCCCCCGCTAATCATGTTTTTATTATGTTTATTATGCATATTGTGTATACTGTGTTTGTAAAAATCATGTGATAATTAAATAAATAAAAAAACATTTATATAACCTTGAAGATTCCCAGGGGCAGATACAGAGCCAGGTATCAGGCTATTTAAACAAAGTTTACCCAGGATTCAGACACCTTCCCTGGCTTGTAAAATGCGGTGATGCGCCCTGGAGGTATCAGACTATTTTAAACCACTTTTCCCCGCCTTTAACTATGGCCTGAGATCCCAGGATGTGTTTTTATTACATGTGCCAAGTGCTAGGACTGTTTTAGGCACGAACGCTTTTATGTGCGCTGCTCCTTTAGCTTGGAACACTATGTAATTTTTTGCTCATGTATACCCCTGTAATTATGTTGTATGATGTCCTTTTTGTTTTCTGTTGTTTTTACGTGTAACCAATGTGCTGCAGGTCTCCCTTGAAAAAGAGATCGTTGATCTCAATGGGATTTTCACCTGGGTAAATAAAGGCTACAAACAAACAAACTTTAAGTTAAGGTCTTCTTTTGAATAAGAAAGAAAACGTTGGGGTTATCCACAGATAAATATGAAGTCTGACAAAGTACTTAACGTCCAATATATTGCATAGTTTATTTTGGCACTTGACTCAGGTGTAACTAAAGTCTGATTTAAGAGTTGTTTATATTTCACATCATTAATCAGAATCTGCAAAGTAACTCAAATGAATATAGTGGAGTAAAAATTCCAGGTAAACCTTTGAATTGTAGTGGAGTAGAACAAAGTAGTATGCTGCTGTAACAAAAACATTTCCCAACTTGGGATCAATAAAGTATATCTTATCTTATCTTATCTTAAGACGATCGATGGCTGCTGCCATATTTGCACAATGTGCATCTGAACCTTGACAAGTGCATGTTTCAGGCTCATCAATGAGCAACAGGCGGGGTCACAGACATAAGACCAGCTGTTAAATAAAGCTCTTCTGACCTTAGGTGTCATGTGGGTATATTAATTAACCCATTTATTAATTATATTAATTAATATTGTGTTTCGTATCCCCTAAACCTCCAGGGTGTACACAGTTTAATACTGGAAACTTCTAATTGTGGGAAATATGAAAACGTCTTATAAAGAGACGTGCCATAGAGCATGTTGCGAAACACACAATAGCAAGTATGTGTAGTTCTGGGGGGGGGGCTGGACCCGGAGGCTGGACCCGGGGGCTGGACCCGGGGGCTGGACCCGGAGGCTGGACCCGGAGGCTGGACCCGGGGGCTGGACCCGGAGGCTGGACCCGGAGGCTGGACCCGGGGGCTGGACCCGGAGGCTGGAGCCGGGGGCTGGACCCGTCCAATTCCAGTTTTGGAAAGTCTGGCGTGGTTCCATTCCATTTCAAAGAGCTGTTGACGCTCAGCGTAACCTTGTCGCACTGCCACTCCAACATCCAATCACAGGGCTTGATGACTAACCACGGGGTTTGTAAAGCAAGGTGGATGTTGTAGTCCCAAACGATAGCTGGGGATTCTGGGTAGTGTAGTGTCTTCGGAAACTGTAGTGTCTTAACTTCTAAAAAACTATTTGTTTCTCTGAATCAAAGGTTAAAAACTAGGGCTGTCAGTCGATTAAAATAGTTAATCGCGATTAATCGCAAATTAATCGCACATTTTTAATCTGTTCTAAATGTACCTTAGAGGAATATTTTTCAAGTTTTTAATACTTTTATCAACATATGAGTGGACAAATATGCTTTATGCTAATGTTTATTATCATTTGAACAATGACAAATACTCATGAATATTAAACACAACAACCTCTGAACATTACAAATATTCGCCTCAATTCAACCTGGAACCTCTCATTCAATAATACAATACAAATGGTGTGTGCGTGTGTGTGTGTGTGTGTGTGTGTGTGTGTGTTTGTGTGTGTGTGTGTGTTTGTTGGATTGTCGGAGCTATGTGCAAATCAAGGCATATGCTCGAACGGGAGCTGCCTGGACGCTGCAATCATGTGTGCTGAGTGTGCTGACTTCTCCTACAATGTCCCGCTGTCTGCTTCCTGCATCAAGTCAAGTGGGAATACCTCCGGTTTTATTATGAAAACTTTGAGACCGGAAAAACTGTTTTCACCCACGCTAACTTTACATGGAAGCCGCACACACGTTATCCTGGCGAGACCTCAAATCATCTTCGTATATCTATCAAAACGATCCTGCACATCGACTGGACGTGGATTCTAAGAGTACAATATACACTTCTCGCTGGAAATCTAATCAAGAAGCATTTTAATGCCAAACTATTCCACAACTTAGGATTTTCCAGAGAAGGTTATTTGTGAATAAACCTTCGGAGAGTTTGCAATTAATTTCATTTCATTTCAAACCTTTATTTACCCAGGTGTATCCCATTGAGATCATTGATCTCTTTTTCAAGGGAGACCTGCTCAAGTAGTTCAACATGAAATATAAAACATAAACAGAACAACAAAAAGGACATCTCACAGCATCATCACAGGGATTACAATTTACATACCTATCCACATAAACAGGTACCAACAGCTTCCGATTTAGTCGCATCCAACCGAGCTTTAAAACATTTAGTGGCACCAGATTGTTCAGTTTCCATTTCAATTGCAGACTGTTCCAAGACAGAGGAGCTGCATCTAAAAGCTGCTTCCCTCAGACAGTCCTAGCAGCTGGCACATGTAATAAAACTACAGCATTCGATCTCAGGCAGGAGCCACTTACAATTCTCCGAGAGATCAGGGAGCAGATGTAGGATGGAAGTTTCCCTAACATGGATTTGTATATAAAAATGTACCAGTATTCATGGTGGACAAAAGTGTCCTAGACCAGTTTAAGGTTAAAACCACACTTTTAAAATTAGCCTAACTCTGTCAGAAGAAAATAGTCGGTGAACTGGCAGAAAAGATTGCTGAAATGAAAAACAACAAACAGCTCATCCCCTTTTCTGTCAGGTAATTCTGAATGCGGGTTGAGCGTTGTTGTTGTTGTGGGGGGGGGAAGTTTTTTCATTTTGGGAAGCTACTTTGGGGATGTGTTTTGGCGACCGGTTAATAATTATGTTTAGATGTCCTTTAGTAGGATTGAATGTGGTTCACAACTGTTCAGTTCTTACTTGAAGTATATTATTAAAATAAAAAAGCTTTCTTTCTCTGATATGCTGTGTATAGTGTTTGTTCTACTGTGCTTTATAACCTGGTATTGACTTCAGTTATCCAGTGTTCGTGATCAGTTGTGCAAAACCAAAGCCAATTGAGTCCTGGTATCATGTGTGCTTATGGGTGTGAGTGTTTTTATCAGTTCTGTGGAAGTCACACATCCTGACAGGGTGAACGTTTCATTGGAACAAGAAAGAATTGTGGTGCAAGAAGTAAAAAAGCAGGAATGTACAACACACACACACACACACACACACACACACACACACACTGCCCCCCCATGACCTTTGATCACATACAGTACCAGTCAAAAGTGTGGACACACCTTCTCATTCGAAAGTTTTTATTTATTTAGATTATGTTTTACATCGTAGATTAATACTGAAGACATCAAAAACTATGAAAGAACATAATCTGGAATGATTTGGTAACCATAAAGGTGTTAAACAAACCGGTATATGATGTATATGTTTCAGAGTGGCCTGCTGCCTGGGCTGCTCTCAGCGTCTCCCTGCTCCTGCCTGTTGGCGTCAGCTGATAGAGGTGTTGTGGTGCGTTCTCTTGTTATGCACAATGTTGATACTTCTCTCAGAACTAGCTGAATACATGGGTAAATATGAGGGGCCGTGTAGGCCAAAATTCAAACTCTCCTCACACACACACTACTGAAAACATCTGGCCTTGCACACACACTACTGAAATACTCTCACGTTCACTACTGAACACCTCACACACACACTACTGAACACATCGGGCCTTGCACACACACGACTGAAATACTCTCACATTCACTACTGAACACCTCACACACACACTACTGAAAATTAAGCCTCACACACACACTATTGAAATCCTCTCACATTCACTACTGAACACCTCACACACACACTACTGAAAATTAAGCCTCACACACAGACTCCTGAAAACATCTGGCCTTGCACACACACTACTGAAATCCTCTCACATTCACTCCTGAACACCTCACGCACACACTACTGAAAACATATGGCCTTGCACACACACTACTGAAATCCTCTCACATTCACTACTGAACACCTCACACACACACTACTGAAAATTAAGCCTCACGCACACACTACTGAAATCCTCTCACATTCACTACTGAACACCTCACACACACACTACTGAAAACATATGGCCTTGCACACACACTACTGAAATCCTCTCACATTCACTACTGAACACCTCACACACACACTACTGAAAATTAAGCCTCACACACACACTACTGAAAACCTCTCACATTCACTACTGAACACCTCACACACACAATACTGAAAATTAACCTCACACACACACTCCTGAAAAACATTTTTCTGAAAGGTTCTCAGTAGGGAATGTGCATGTGTTTCACCTATGTGTGTGTGAGGGGATTTTTGCTGTAACGGAAGTCATTCTAATGTAACGGATGTCATTCTAATGTAACGGAAGTCAGTGGTCTCTGTGCTACTCCGAAGTGTTTGTTGTGTTGATGCCTGGTGGAGTATTCTTCATTGAAATTTCGTACTTATCGTATGGCTCTGCGGTTCAAACAGACCGTCCATGAATGCAGTTTATTCGGTAAGTGAAATTCAAGCACTTTATTTCTTACTTGTCTTTTTATTCAGCTAACAAGCGAGACTACATCTGTGCTAACGATGCTATCCGTAGCATACAAGTTAAAACATAATGGAGAAGTGTAAAACATTAAGAAGGATTATACTGTAAAACATAAGGCTTCTCGGTGAGGTTGGTAAAATAAAGTCATGCTTGTACATTAGTTAGTTTGCTAGTTAGGTAACTGTATGCATTGTTATTGTTAATTTAAAATAGCTATGCTCGACGATGCAGACAGCTAGCGTCACATTAGTGTTGAAGAGCAGAGTACTGTATGAGATTAACCTCACTATAAGATCTGTGTATCTGAAAAATATGAATCTCACATTTCCAGTTGGTTCCAGAAATAACGTTAACGTAGATATTGCAATATGGTTTGAAACTAGCTGGAAATAAGGTCTGTGGTTGAGACGCATTTAAGAGACGGGTCACGTTTTGTTCAGCCGGATAATATCCACATGTCTACCCTACTTTTATAATTTTCAAATCATAAATCTAGTTGCCAGAAGCAACATGCTAACGTTATGATTTAAGATCCATATTCAAACATACAGATTATAAATGGTACAAGTGGAAGCGTTTGTTTGAACAGTTTGCAGGAACTTGCTTTCAAGCAGAACTTGAAATGTACATAAATAGCTGACGTTAATAATGCTAACTAGCGAGCTAGCTGTGTAGATATGCTGCACTATTTACTACAGCCCGGCTGTCCGCAGCCGACTTTATAACAGTATTAAGTGAAAACCATTCAAAAATATTTTATAGAATAAATCCGTTATCCAAATCCCATAAAAACACAAGACAACCAGCAATTAGACAATACCCTGTGTCGTATTTTTGTCGGATGAATGCAAGCTGATATTGTCACTTTTTAGAAAACCTAAATAAGGGTTGTTCCTTCTTGTTTTCTCTTTGTTAGGATAATACTACAGAAAATGGGCTCCGCGGAAGGTGTTTTACGTTGCTTAAGGGAAGTGAACATGAAACTATTCCGCATAACTTTCAATAATAATCTACGGTATTTATTGAGTTTTGGGATATTACTTGCATACAAATCTATAAATGCCTTAAGGTTTCTAAAACATACAATATGTGGTAAATTCAACCGTGGACCCAGCAAAGATTCACATGTTTGCACAATTTGTTATTGATTTGTTGCAGTTACTTAATTATACTTTTAATAAAGTCAAGCTTAGTTACATGTGATGGTAGCTATATGTTCTTACCTGTGTGCCTCCTCCGCATCCAGACTGTATTCAAACTCTTAAGTCCCAGTTCTATCTACTTTAAACGATTAAAAAGACAACATCAACTACATTTATTGATATTCCAATCTTTATTTTGGGGCCTCTTCTTTTAAATTAAACTTTCAGACTTGAAATACAGTAATAGTGTTGTCTATTTAAAAAAGAATGAGCCATTCCTTACAGTTAACTTCATATTTATTATTGTCTAAAGCATTTATGACACACATTTCCCCCTCATATTCACAGTGTGGATCAATTGAGACAGAGACTTTGGGAGAAACCTCAGCGTGACAGATGTCCTGTCTGTGGGTTTGGCTGGAGAAGGTGGAGAGGTATTTCTCTGGGATGAGGACGTGGCCTGATGGAGGAGGACCAGGTCTGATGAAGGAGGACCAGGTCTGATGAAGAAACCACCTAACTGGGCTCAGCTGCCACAAACAAATGATGGTCCTGTTTGACTTTGTGTTCACAATAAAAGTGTAGTTTCTTAGTGAATGTCCTGTATTGGTCTTTAATCTGAAATCAGCTTTTCATTTTCTTCTTGCCCCTCTGAGAAAACGGTGAGGCAGTTGTGTCCTTCAGGTATGTCCTTTCCTAACAGAAATGACAAGAAACATATGACATTATTGCAGAGCAAGTGTGTTATTTATGAAACGTTTGTTTATTTAGCGGCTGTAGAAATAATGTGTTTTTTTAATTCATCACTTTGTACTACAAAGATAATCAGATTATGAATGAACAGTCTGCAGTTAATCAACATTAAAATATCTTATTAAATCATATTCAACTGCTCGGTTGTCTCACTGCAAGAACCACTTTTACCACGTCTTTTACAGACGATATGTAGAGACAAATGGTAGCAATTCTCACAATGTAAAATAATAATTGCCTTAAATACATTGAAATGTGAAAGCTGATTATAGTTGTTACTTTATCTATTTAAACCAGAACGTTTCTCGATTCCTTGTACCTTTGAGTCCATGCTGAAGTTCACTGATGTTCGGAATAGGTCTGTCTCTCGTGGTCAGCATCCTCTGGTCTGCCTGCATCACCTGGAAACTTTAAACAAAAATATATTTATATATATATATATATGTAAAGTAACAATGTGTTGGTCACAGACTTTTTTACATGCAAATGTCATGTGATAATCTTTTTGTTATCCTTAAAGAAAGTGCTGGATATCAAAGCCCTTACTGTATCTTATCAGTTGGATTGTGTATTATTGTCAAGTTGTGGTCCTTTTTATTTTAGAATCGTTTTTCATGAGAAAGTCAATTTAAATATTTGTCCTATGCCATATTCACATTCATTTGTAACACACACGTAAGGGTAAAAGACAAACATCTTCAACAAATGTAATGCAATGAATAAGCTTCATTGTCACAGAAGCACACATAACGTCATATCTAATATTTAAACAAATCATTTCCTTGTCCCTAAAGCATTGACTGAGCTATTTTTCGTCCTCAAATGCAGGCATTAAGTTACATGTTCACGTTCTGCTGCCACAATAAGTCGGTTTCTCCAGTGTAATGATAATAAAATGGTAAGTATTGGTAATAATATTAATAAAAACATCAACGTTTGGGTTCGTTCGTTTAATGATGAACGTTTACCAGTAAGCTTCAATAATCAACTCCAGCTCAACAAACCATATTGCAATATCTACGCCAACGTTATTTCTGGAACCAACTGGAAATGTGAGATTCATATTTTTCAGATACACAGATCTTATAGTGAGGTTAATCTCATACAGTACTCTGCTTTTCGAGCAGTTTTTATTTTTAGGACCACAAGGATGTGCGTTGCATCTTAGGCTCACACCCCCACAGCAGGCTCTTCTAGCTGTAGAAACTATCCCTCACGGCACACTAGCTGTCACTCCAGGCAGTAGTCCAAAGGAGGTGGGGGCTATGGCAGCCCACTGCCATGCTCGGCTGGAAGCTGCAACAGCTTCTCTCCCTCACACACACACACACACACACACACACACACACACACACACACACACACACACACACACACACACACACACACACACACACACACACACACACACACACACACACACACACACACACACACACACACACACACACACACACACACACACACACACACACACCTAATCTAATTAACCTTGGAGAGGAGCATTACATGCTGCATCTCTCTGAGCCCATTTGTCTCCCCCAAAGCACATTCCTCACATTACAACCACACCCCCCCCCACATAGTATGGCCCCCCTTCAGATTTTTCTGAGGTTCCGGCCACATTATGGGCCAATCACAAGAATCATGTGGGGTTTGTTAGTTCAGCCCCTCCATACAGAGTCACACTTAAAGCCAATGCCAGATTGACAGCTATCCGACCCCAATTTACCCCATAGAGCCATTTTGGGAATTGAAGGAGTCATTCAATCTCTGCTCGATCAGGGCGTATTAATCTACACGACCAGTCCGTGTAATACTCAAATTCTACCCATACCTAAGCACAATCGCCCTGATGAGTGGCGTTTTGTCCAAGATTTGCAAGCTATTATCACTATTGTCATTCCGACAGCTCCTATAGTGCCTGACACTAATTAGATCCTTGCTTCTCTGCCCCCAGACTCTAAGTACTAAACAGTGATTGACTTATGTTCAGCGTTTTTCTCTGTTCCTCTGCATCCAGACAGCCAGTACCTGTTTGCATTTACTTTTAAAGGTAAACAAATCACATACACGCGCCTCCCACAGGGGTACGTCGAGTCGCCTACTGTGTACGCAGCAGCGGTTAAGAGCGATCTGGACACTTTGGTCCTTACAGGAGGTAGCACCTTGCTTCAGTACGCAGATGACCTGTTGCTGGCTTCTCCCAACATGGACGCCTGTCGCATCGACTCCATTCTGCTCATGAAAAGACTTTCTGAATGCGGACACAGAGCATCCCTGGCTAAGTTGCAGTACTGCCAGACTCAGGTCACATACCTGGGTCACATTCTGAGGGATGGACACCGCCTCCTCTCGCCAGCAAGGATTTGCCTTTTGAACAAAGTGGCACCACCCCGCACAAAGAAGGAAATGCTTTCTTTCTTGGGCATGGCAAACCACTGCAGACATTGGATGTACGGTTACGCTGCCATGGACTCCGTCCTGCGTGCTGCCCCTCTGCAGGCTGCTCCTAACATTGTTCAATGGTCTGAGGACATGCACACTGCTTTTCAGGACTTAAAGCGAGCCCTGACATCAGCTCCTGCCCTGGGGCTCCCTGATTACCATCAGCCGTTTCACCTGCACGTCCATGAGAAGGGGGGCTTTGCAACGGGCATCTTGGTACAGAAGCATGGCTCTAATTTCCGGCCTGTTGCATACTACTCATCTCGACTCTCCCCTGTGGTGCTCGGTATGCCTTCATGCCTGCGTGCAGTAGCCGCAGTTGCAATTGTTATCAAACAATCCTCTCCCATTGTACTGGCCAGTGACTGTGTAGTACATGTCCCACATGCAGTTTTGCATATTCTGAACACCTCTGCTACTCAGCATATGACAGCAGCAAGGCGCTCTGGTTATGAAGCGGTAATTCTTTCAAGCCCACACATCACACTTAAACGCTCTCCCCCCTCTAAACCCAGCTACGCTGGTGCCAATTCCAGATTTTGAAATCACACATGACTGTGTCACAACGATTGACATGTCTTCTTCCCCCAGAACTGATATGTTGCAAACTCCTATCCCTAATTCAGATCTGATTCTATACACAGACGGGTCTGCGAGCAGGCCGTCTGACACAGTACACTTAGCAGGCTATGCTGTTGTGAACGACTGGGAGGTCTTAGAAAGCCGGGCCTTGCCAAATGGCACGTCGGCTCAGGCCGCAGAGTTGTATGCTCTGCTGAGGGCGTGTATTTTGGCTAAAGGTAGAGTTGCAACCATTTTCACAGACTCCAGGTATGCATTTGGTGTGTGCCATGATTTTGGTGTCTTGTGGAAAATGCGTGGTTTCTTAACATCGGCCGGTAAGCCTATTCAATATCATGCGTTAGTAGCATAGCTATTAGACGCTATCCTGCTCCCTACACAGCTGGCAGTAGTTAAAGTGTGCTGCTCACACAAATTCTGATGATCCTATTTCGCGTGGAAATGCGTTAGCCGACACCGCGGCTAAACAAGCAGCAGTTTCCTCTCTTCTATGGTGCTCCAATGCCCCTCGACACAACCCGCAGAACCCATTTGTTTGCCTTCCTTTAATGATGTCGCGGACATGCAAGCCCGCGCTGATGTTAGGGAGAAAGATTTATGGCTAAGACGAGGTTGTACACTTGACGCTGAGTCCAGCTTGTGGCTCCACCCAGACGGACGGATGGTTTGTCCCCATTCGTTCCTCCATGTTTTGGCACATGTTGCACATGGCAAATCACATGTAGGAAAAGGAGGGATGAATGGGATTATAAAGTCCCAATGGTTTGCTCCAGGCATCACACTAGCTACACAGACCCTGGTAGACAGATGCATGATATGCCAGCAGACAAGAAGAAGAAGTGGTCCAGTTCAGCATGAACACTTACCGCCCCCCTCGGGGCCCTTTGTAAATATGCAAATTGACTTTTCACATATGCCACCATGCCAAAGATTCAAATATCTTTTGGTAATAGTGTGCCAGTTCTCCAAATGGGTAGAGGCCTACCCTACCAGAAAAGAAGACGCTAGAACAGTTGTAAAGTGTCTTCTCAAAGATGTTATTCCTAGATTTGGTGTTCCAGCAGGAATGAACAGTGACAGAGGTCCAGCATTCATTTCTAAGATAACCCAGAGTCTAGCCACAGTGTCAGGGTTCAAATGGCAATTGCATGTTCCCTATCACCCACAGAGCTCAGGCCAGGTTGAGAGAATGAACTTGACTATAAAGGAGAAACTCACTAAAACAATGTTGACCACAGGACTAAAATGGGTAGACGCGCTGCCGCTAGTTCTGTGCTCCATCCGAAGCTCACCAAATGCAACGACAGGGCTTAGCCCGCACGAGGTATTGATGGGAAGGGTAATGTTCGCAGGATCTAGCCCCCCAGTAACACCCCACAAACTCACTCTTTTGTGGACAGATGATTACATGACCAACTATGTCAAATATCTAACTGACATGTTGAGAAAGTTTCACAGGCAGGTGGCTTACAGGCTCCCCCAGCCGGGAGAGGAGCCCACCCACCCCTTTCAGATTGGTGATGATGTACTAATCAGATCTCTTGAAAAATATGTTTTGTCTCCCAGGTGGAAGGGTCCTTTCCAGGTGTTAATAGTGACCAGAACAGCCCTGAGAGTACAAGGTAGAGCTTAGTGGATTCACGCCTCCAGATGTCGTCTCTCCCCTCTACCGGATGCTGGCATGTGAAGGCAGTCATCATCATCGTCATTCTGGGTTTATTATACCTGGCCAAGGACGCCCTGCTAGATGAAGCTGTGAAAATCCCAACGACAGGTGGCGAGGGCTCTCGCCCCTCTGAGGGAGAAAATAAGGTGCTCTTATCGAAGAGCGCAGACGACTTCACCACTCAGGGCCCAGACCCTGAGAGCAAAACAACACCAACGGGCAAATCAGTGCCTAGCGACAAGGACAGGTTGTATCCGATCACCACACAGACATTCAGTATGGTGCGAGAAAGAGAGAGAAAAGGAGGGAGAATAAGGAGGATTGTCTCCCTCCCTGATCATGAATCAGAGACTATTTCTTTTAACTGCCCAACTTCAATATTTGACTAATCCAACTGTATTATTGTGTTTCCAGATCCATGGGGCTCCATCGCGGAATCTGCACCATGGGTACCCCCATTCAGTGATTCACAAATTGATTACAGTTGACACTCAGAATAAAGAACAGATGTTTTGATTTTTCCTTTTCAGGTTGTTCTACAATAAATGTCTGGTTCTTCCTTTTCAGATTATTCTGTTGAGTGTTCACAAAGCAACGAGGTAAACGGCATAACTCTAGACCAATCCAAGCTTCTTCCGACAATTCCAGACGGCATATTAAGAGAACACATATGAGTGTAGTGGCTGTCTGTAATTGGATTTTTTAGAATGTGTCTTGGTGTGTAAATTCCTCTTACCAACTGAATCATTTGTGGAGACAGTATTACCCATGTTTAACGGTTAGTACAATAAAACAAACACTGCAATTAGACAAACAAACATGAACTCGTAACAAACATCAGCGTGACAGCAAAGCTCATCCAACTTAATTTAATCCGAATAGAGAGGTTTCAGAGGGGGTAGGGAAATATCTGTTTAATATGAGTGCCTTCTTACTCATATATACTTGTACAAGTGCTAAGAACGGAATCTATTAAAGAGATAACTAATTTATTCTCAATCAACAACCACTATGCGAATTTAGTGGTGCTTTTGCCCCCCTTTCTTCTCCAACAACAGCCACATTTAACAACCCAGTTCATTACAACGATGAAACACAGCGCTATGTCACATTCTCACGTACCAACCTTCCCATTAATGACCAATTAACCTATTCTGATGTGTGCACCCCGGGCAGGCACCCAGTTTCTCCAGCTAGTAGGAAACTGCGGCGCACATGCCCCAGCAGCAATCACAGGGGAAATTGGCCAGGATGAAATCCCCTTAGACACCGATTCCCCAGGTTATCATTAAAACCCCCAAATGTAAAGAGTAGAGAAACCAAAAAAAATGCAGCCGCTCAGTTTCACAGGTAATTTTTTATGATACCGTCAATCACAGATTCTGGTAAGGCAATGTCCAAATATAGATTTGAAATTACACTTACCAGTTCTGAAGATCTTTTGGTATCCTGCCGACAACGCCAATTTGTGATGGAAACTTCTGTGCAGCAATGCAGAGCCAAGGCTCAGGAAAGGATGGAAGCTGGAGCGGCTTTAGTCAAACACTGTTATTTATTGAGAGTATAATACGGCTGGAGAGATCACAAAGTATATCACACTTTCATGTGAGGCAACCAAGCAAACTCTGAAGACAAAGAGTGAAAACATGGATCTGTATATCCCAAAAGGAGGGACCTAAAACGCCCGCCGTTCCTACCTTAATCATTACCAGACATTGGAACACTGACCTGTTTGTATTACAAACTCACATGGGCCACACTTCTCCCACACAGGAAGGCAGAGGACCTCTTGACCTGTGTCCTGTATGTATCTGTATGGAGTTAGATCAGTCTCAATATTAATAAATGCTCACAGAAGGATTCGCAAATATATTTTGTGATTTATATATAAATGACTCTCCACAACAATATCTCTCAATACACTCACAAATATTTATTGTTGTATATAAATGTACAACAAATGGGCATTCAAGCTGCTTTTTATTAATTGAAAGACGGCTCTGAATTAATAATCAAATATGTTTCCTTTCTTTACTACTGGATGAAATTACAAAATGTACCCATCATTTTCCTCATGCTAGTATAGCCACAAAGTATCAAACCACCTGATAAAATGCACCAGAATACAGGAAATCTATATTTTTTTCGTGGTGGGAGATCCCCACACCCCCCGTTAAAAATGTCCTCCCCACATTCAGGATGCTTCCCGCCCATGTTTTATTAAAATATGAATAATTCGAGAGAAGATCGAGAGTTTTTATTGCTTGAAATGACGAAAAGGAAAAAGGACAAGTACATCCCTCTGTTGGAGGGGCAAAGGAGTCTGGTGTGATTCTTTTCGGAGTATTGAAGTTCGTTTCCCCGACATCGGCGGTGCCTGCTACAGGACAACACGGAACGTGCGCTAGTGGAGCACGCGCGTGAGCTGCGAGCACCGGAGCCTCGCAGCGCCGAAACTGAGGCTCCGTGGTAAACTGTGGTAACACGAAGAGCTGTTTGGGAGGCGAAACAGCCGGCGCTTTAAGAGAGCCGAGCCAAATGATCCGGCTCACTAACGTAAAAATACAGTATCTATAAGGGACGGCTCGAGTCAAAATTCAAGCACCCTGGTTGAACACTTACGTGTCTGCTGACAGTGATAAAATATAACAATACCAATAACTGTAAAACAACAATACTGTAGAAAAACGAAATGCCGTGAATAAACCAAAATACACGTGTTGAAGCGGTTCGCTGCTGATTACCGTTAAAAAGTGTGGATCATAAAAGCACTGGCTGAGAGGGAGAAAGCCAGAGGGCGGGGTTTTCCCCCTGGTAAGCTCTCTCCTGGGTAGGTTCTCTCAAATTGATTTGTTGAATGGTTGAATGAATGTTTGACTGAGTGTGTATGTGGATTGATTTGTTGAATGTCTCTATTAAACATATTATCACCAGCCACCTATGAGAAAATTCCTCCGAATTCATGCTGGAAATAGGTGTGTATGTGGATTGATTTGTTGAATGAAAGTTTGAATGTGTATGTAACCGATGTACAACTTCACTTGTTTATATTTCGGTAAAATATTGTTACTCTTAGCACAGGCACATTTCTGCAGACTTGCGCTACTTTCTTCAGTTAGCTTCAGGCTTCACTGAGGAGAAGTATTGAGGTAGAAAGCTGATGAAGCCATTTCCTGCTGTCATTATATTCAATTTGCACAGATAATAAATCCTGGTTGGCGAGAAGAAAGTCGTTTGCATTCGATCACGCAACACAACGCAGAGATCACATGTTCCGTCAAACCAGACTGGTTGCATGTAGCGCCGGCAATTTGTGAGGAGATTCCTCTAGATTCTGTCGGAGTTAGACTAAAGCCTTGAGTGAATTGTAGAATGAAAGTTTGAAACCGTTGGATCAGATCACTGACTATTTAGGAGGAAATCCCCTTTAATGTTGTCGGCTTGAATGTGTTTTTAGCACCGGCGATCTATGAGGAGATCCCTCTGGATTCTGTTGGAAGATTATAATGTCACAACTGAATTGGGAAGTTGAAGTTACAATTTAGTGAAATAAATGTTAGGCTGTGAATTGAGGTTTCATATTAGAAAAATTACCACAGCATGATATGTTTTGTATGATTGTCATATTGTAACGAGAGAAGGTAAAAACCCTGTACAAGTGTGGACAATTTTTTTTCAAATAAACTGATCCCACTCTTTGGATTGGGAAAACTGCGCTCTCCTCTCCTGCTTTAAGGTAAGATTGCACCCTGCCACACTCACACTTAGGTAGGGCCACACCTCATTACTGATATCAAAATCCTTCGGGATCGCTTAAACAGATTTAGCGGGACGTCTGAAATAAAACAGCTGTTAATTGAACCTGGTTCGTCAGGAGTTCACCTGTTAAGCCCTGAGCCTGTTTTTCTGGTCTCAGGCTTGAAAATGACATGTAGGAACCCAAACTATAATATATAATAAGTACCCTGTATCAAGATTGATGCAAAACAAGTGAAATTCCCACTTCTGGGGTCATTGGGGTGGATTTTCCATATCTCTGGCCCCCCTCGGTCAGTTTTGATGATTGACACCTCTTTTTAACCGTTAGAGCCAATAGTATCGAGGGGAAGTTCCTAACATCCATCTAAACATTACCCATTGGTGAATGAGTGCTGCGCACATTGGATTAACGTATGGATTAACCTTCAGCCGCGTTTTTACCTTTTTATTGCCATTGAACGCAACTTTTGATCAGAAAGGTAACAGCTAAGGTAAGAGATGTCCAGTGAATGCTCCGTGATGCTACGTGTTGTGATGTCTGTGTTTGTTCCCCTGTCGCGACTTCTGATCGCTCAGTGATGATGACAATACCTACAGTACAGAATCTGTGGAATCTCAGCTTTAATCGGATATCTTGTGCAGTTACGATGAGTAATAAGGGTATTTTTACCTTGAGTTCTGTGCTAAGTGCGTTTGCATTTTTTCCCTCAGGGCTAATTTAGACGCTTCTTGTGAGACTTGTGCTTTGTTTCGGTAAAAATGGTTCATATCTTCAGTTAGATGAGTTTCTAACCGTTAAGTGAGTATGACACATTAATAGGTTTGAGACACAGTGGATTAGACACCACGCAGGTCCCTAATCTGGGTGCTCTCGGGCTTATCGGGTTAATAGAGGTGACATCTTGCTGACCTTGGCGGATCTGAGCCAAGCAGTAAACGTACATGGACTCAATAGCTACTGTTAGGTCGAATAGTAGGTCTGGGTAATCTGCCGGAATAAATTAACAGGCAGAAAAAAGACAATCTTCTCAATCTTCCTCCTCCTCTCCTTCTTCTTCTGTTTGATTGATTGATTCATTCATTTGTTCAGTTATTTGTGTATATATTAATTTTACAAACAACAGTACCATTGTAAAAGCAAACTTTAAATAAAAAAGATATAATTTAGATTAATGATCAGGACGGATCGTTTGTCTTCGTTTGTCTTCGTTTGTCCTTTATTCAATTTGTATTTGTTTGCCCATTTGTAATGTTATTCCAAATGTTTACAAAAAAAATGTATTTACTTTTTTATTTATTTTTATTGTAAATCATTCTTCTGCCTTTTTAACTTTAATTCATGACCAGAAAATCCTGCTGGTTTTTTCTCAGTGAAATGTAACCCGAGCAGCTGGACCTCCTTTGTGTTGAAATCAGGGTGTGACAGATGTGTCTAACATATCAAATCAGATAAGACAATATTTTTTTGATAAACACTCCCATTGTGTCACCCTTTATAAATGCTTGCCGCATCGCAGGGAGCCATTCTGCAGAGCGAGTCCACTAAAGTCAAGGTAAGACGCTTAAAATATTTCTTTGTTTTTTTAAAGGTATTTTTTAGGCCAGGGTGTGCCTTTAGATCAGGGGTGTCAAACTCAAGACCCGGGGGCCACATTCGGCCCGCAACTTCATTTATTACATGGCTTAGTTGAATACTCGATTCTGATCGGTCAATTCAGAACACGTGACACGTTGTTAATACCGAACAGACAGACCGCTGTAAAGGACTTATTGACCGTTGTTAAGGACGCTCACATCTTCAGAAAGAAGTCCGGTCGATTTAACTGTATACAGTTGGGCCGAAAAGCAAACTGCAAACAGCGCAGAAGTAACGGGGCAGAAACCCTCCTTTTTACGCAACGGTCCAGACATAGACATCAAACGGCTAAGCATATTCAGTTGCCAGTTACGTTGTCATTAGGGCAGGGATATCTAGATACTTTCCAAGGTTTGACATAATGAATTGTGCTACTTTTAAAGCAACGAGCGATGTTTTCAAATCTGTCATGAAAAAGCTCCTCAAAAACACTATCGAAGCAGTTCCTACCGTTGGCTTTTCAAACTGACAAAACACGAGACGCTCAAACTGTTTTTCAAATGTAACAGTCTCAAAAGCAAGCAAACTGTCTGATTGTCTTTAGTTTTCCGCTGGCGTGTGATAGCAACATGGAGGATTTTAACATTCATTTTAATATATTTGGAGAGCACAGTAATTTGGAGGAACGGTTAGTGGCCGATGAGTCCCCAGTGAAGAAAAGAAAAAGACAAGAGGGACAAGAAAACAGCGGAGAAGTAACGGGCAGAAACCCTCCTTGTTACGCAGCGGTCCAGGCATAGATATCAAACGGCGACACATATTCAATGTGCAGTTACTTTGGCATCAGGGCAGGGATATCTAGATACTTTCCAACGTTTGACATAATGAATTGTGCTACTTTTAAAGCAAGCAGCGATGTTTTCAAATTTGTAATCAAAAAGCTCCTCAAAAACGCTATCGAAGCAGTTCCTGCCGTTGTTACGTTCGTTCAAACAGGAACAATTGTTCTTAGCGGATGCATGTCAATTTAAATCAATACAACTATTTTTTAAATCAATAAAATCATTTTCTAAATCCATAAAAGCATTTAAATTAAATTTGGGAGTCATAACGTTACTTTGTTGAGAATGTGGCCGTGTAATAAGCGATCATGCCGATCTATGCCGATCTAGATCCCTCCGCTTCGCGTCGGGCTCCTGATCAGCCTGTCGGTGTTCTTTTCCCCATAATGACCGCGTCGCTGCACATTATCCCTTACTTAATGTGGCCCACAAGAGCTTGCAAAGAATATAATATGTTTATTATATGGTTAAATGTCGATTTACAGAAGCACGTTGCCCATACAGCACAATGCATCTCAAATTTGACTTTTTTCTCAGAATTTGCCTTGTTTTTTATGTCCCTTTTTTTTCTTTTTAATTAACTTTTTTTCCAAAATCATTTTGTGGCATTCTCACTGAAGGAACTTGCAATTATTTGTCCTAGACTTCTGCTTTCAGACATAGTTAATTCTGAAGTTATTACCCTATCCGATAATAATTCAATGCAGAGGCAATAATGTAATATAATACATTATTTTATATGTATTTCACTTGTCATTGGCTCAGTCAAACGCACGGTACACACTAGGTTCATGGGCCACAGAGAAAGTACTTAGTTAACAACAGCTTCAAGATGTCTCTCTCCAAGCCCAAAAAACGTAAAGTTGATTCGGAAAATTTCCAATTCCAGAATGAATAGACTGACAAATATGTATTTACTTTGCCAGCCACAACAAGTAATACACCGGTGTGTTTATTGTGCAACGAAAGTATGTCCGTGATGAAAGAATACAACGTAAAGCGACACTACAACTCAAATCACGGCTCGTCTTCTGCCAGTGTCCCGTGGGCTCAGAGCAACGGAGAAGGAAAGTACGGGGACTGCTAGCATCCTTTGAACGGAGTCAAGTGGCCAACAACGAGGAAGGTGGCCTTGCTTATACTCACAATGTTTGTATCTACCTATACTTGTGAGTCTAGCTTTCCTCATACGAATGCCATCAGAACGTTGCTCCGTGACCAATGAGAAGCTGCATGAGTGTCTCAGGAGTGCTCTGACCACTTCGGAGCCAAACTGCTGACATAGCTCAATCAAGGCAGTGTCCTTCCTCTCACCGACGCACACAGGCTACACATGACAGAAGTCTGATGCATGGTGTGTGTGCAGATCTGTTTGTATGGTCATTCAAACAAGCCTACTTACTGTTTCAAAAATACATGAATGTTATTGTGAGTCTGATGGCTATTGTGTTACTGTGTTCTATTTGCATTTAGTATTACATGTTATGGACTTGTGTTGTCTTCAAAGCACCTTATGTATGCTTGGAAGTGTTGAGGATATTATACAGAGGGCTACTTAATGTGATGAATACTGTTTTATTATATTGTTTCGTACATTAGTGGACATGGAACTGTTGGGGGAAAACTCATGTCTCCTTAGTTTTAAAGATGCAACATTTTGCACCAAGCCTTGTAACCGAAGCTTTCCTACTTTTTATGGACTGGTTGCTTTTTGTAATGATTTCTGTTGATACAATTAAAGTTAAAAAAAAGGGATGCACTTGACTAGTTCATTTAAAGTATTAGTATATATTAACACTACTGTAAGCAAGAGTTATTTGTAGTGATTCCTGGACAAAGTATTGTGTGGCCCACAAACCCCCAGTGATGTTCCTATTTGGCCCACTTGCTAATGAAGTGGAATAGCCCTGCTGTACATGTTGATCAGGATGTAATGATGTCTGCCTGCTTTAGTTCCTGTTTGCCTTCTTCAGAAAGCTGAACTGATGGATCCTCAGACAATGAAGTGGAAATCCTGTGAGTATTTTTTTTGCAGCAATATTGTGTTTTTACCCTATTTTTAAATGACACAATATCAGAGACAGACTTCTTTTAAAATGATGTCTGTTGAGAGTTGTTCATGCAGATGTTGCTGCAGTCAATTGTTCTGCTTTCTGAGTTCATGGTTTCAGTTATCATTCATCACCGCATGATGAAAAACAAGGATTTCACAGGAAGTCTTTTACAGGTCACGTGCTGTGTTAAAGGAAGTGAGGATATCACGAGGTTCAAGTGCAAGTCATTAAACATGTAGACTTGACTTTGTATTGACTGTTAAAATAAATGACATGTATTCAGGCTTTTGCCTTATTTATCCACATTAAAAAGGAAATCATCAGATGAATGATTAATAACAAGTATTCTTGTTAATTAAATCGACTTTCTTTCATTTGCTTTGCACTTTTATTATTTTGCCATATTTTACAACCCTTTAGAAACTTTAAAACATTAATTTGAATTGATACATCTGAGTCTTTTTTGTTTATTAACTTGTGTTCTTCATTAGTGTTCTTTAATTACTTTTTGCCATATTTGATACACCTGTGCTTTGTTTAATAAATCATATTTTAAATGTTTCTTTTGCACTAAATTCTTATTTATTTGTAAGCACTAGGGGTGGGAATCACCAGGCTCCCCACGATACGATACGATTGCGATACTTAAGCCACAATACGATAGTCTTGCGATTCTACGATATGCTAAGTATTGAGATACGATATATTGCGATATTGCAAATCACATGGCTCATATCCATGTCCGTCTTCCCTTCCTGGTATATATACGAAGATAAAAGTTTATATAATAAAATATTGATACTTGGTATCCGTGTACAGATACAATATCACCATGCAAGGTATGCAATACTATGCTGTATCGATTATTTCCCCCACTCCTATGAAACACTAAGGGAAGCACAGAGGCTCAAATGAAATGTCCCTCTCTTCATTAACTATTAAAATAATGATAGATAAACACAGATATTAATAATAATATCTGTGTTTCCAGGTGTCGTGCGGCTGCTGCTGCTCACTCTGTGCCTCAGAAGCACATCATCAGCTTCTGTGATTGTGGAGGAACATCTGGAGGAACATCTGGAGGAACATCTGAAGGAACATCGGAATGAACATCTGGAGGAACATCTGGATGATAATCTGAAGGAACATCCGGAGCAAAATCTGGAGGACTGTCTTCAGGACACAGACTACGATGTTCTCCTGAAGACGGTGCAGACCGGCCTTCCTCACATCAACTCCTCCCATCACGTGGTCATTGTCGGGGCCGGGGCTGCAGGACTGACGGCTGCAAAGCTGCTGCAGGACGCCGGGCACCAGGTGCACACTCCAAATACATTTCATACACTAGTTATCATGATCTAAGGACACTAAAATAGGAATTAAGGGGAAAAAATGCTTTATAAAACTATTTCTAATGATTTGAAGGTTCTAAAATGAAATTTCGGTCGTGAAAATTGCTTTATAAAACCAGGTGCATGCTCCAAATATACCTTTTAAATGATTTATCATGACTTAACCCTTCTCTAGCGTTAGGTCACCCCCTTTCCCATGCTATTTATGAGTGTATATATCAATAAACATATATATATATATAAACATGTCAATAGAGATATATTTATACACATAAACACAGAAAAAAAATGCTCTTTACTTATTTAACCTTTTTTTCTCAACCTTGCCCTCGACCAGCCAAGGCCCCTGCACTGCAGGGTCAACCTAAAGGCCCTGACACACCAACCCGATTTTGGGAGTCAGAGGCCGTCAGAGGCCGTCGGGCATTTGCGGCGCCGTAGTCAGGTTGGTGTCCCGCACCGTTGACCGTGACACGCCTTATTTGGACTGCCTGTCCCGATGCATGGCCGATTCAACGTGTTGAATCGGCCATGCATCGGGTCGGGCAGTTGGACCAAGCTTAGATCATTTATTTCCTCAGCAGACGCCCAACGCTACACCTGACTTTTGTTGAGAAAGACAACATTGAAATCATCACTTACATCTTACGTATATCTTCAGGTGTCAAAGCCATTTCCCCGTCTTTCCTTTTGGTATCGCTCGTATGGCGTGTTAATATTGCAATTTAATAGATAATTCATGTATTTTTTCAGAGTTTTTCCAGTTAAAGTAGATTCTGATTGGTCAATTCAGAACACGTGACACGTTGTTAATCCAGAACAGACAGACTGCTGTCAAGGATGTATTGACCGTTGTTAAGGACGCTCACATCTGCAGAAAGAAATGCGGTCGATTTAACGGTATACAGTTTGGCTGAACAGCGGGCTCCTGATCGGCCCGTAGGATGGTCTTTTCCCCATAATGACGTGTCGCTGCACATTATCCCTTACTTCGTTTTACTTTACACAACACCCTGTTAGTGTATTCATTCATTGCTTTAAAATATTTGTTTTACGCCCTCTAGGTTAACTTGTTTTCTACATGTTATAACACTGTGTGGACCTTCATTTTCTTATGTCATCCTGTCAGTCACTAACAGAGGATGGACCTGGTACTGTAAAACGATCCCATACATGGGCACAGCATAGCTGTTAAGGATCCAACATATTTGTACCTAGCTTATAAATGTAGGTTAGGTGCGTACAGCAGACAGTAGCTAGCAGTTTTCGACAGATACAGCCCACTGAAAAATATATTGTTTTATTTAAAAATAATTGATATATATTTAAGCAATAGCTCACGACAGGCCGTGGTATATGCTCATTATATCACAGCTAAGGGGCGTGGTTCGGCCCGACGCTTGGTAGTTCAGGCATTTATCAAACCTGGCAACTCCAGGGTTCCTGTCAATCAAAGTCCAGTGGCTCCGCCCCAAAGTGTCAGAAACTTTTCACGTGCGTGTAGACAGACTCCGCGAGTGAGTGAGGCTGAGACTCCCGCGAGCGAGCAAGAGGGCTGCCTCTGCGAGTGAAGGGTCATTTCATGCGCGTGTAAAAGCACATTTTCCGCTCGAGTAGCTTGTTTTGCGCGCTAGAATATTGACCCAAATCTGACTCCATAGGTTCGCTCTGGGCAAAACTGCATGCGCGAAGCCCCCACTTTTTTTTGGTAACGTCGGTGTGTATGTGGAAATTCTCCTTCTATTCTATTGGCTCTACTGGTCAAAAAGAGATGTCAATCACCAACATCGACCAATGGGTTCCAGAGAAACGGTAAAAACTGCCATTTCCACCCAAATCACCTCAGAGGTGGAGTTTGCATCAATCTTGATACAGGGTACTTATTATATGTTGCACTTTGGATTCCTAAAGCTTTTAGTCTACCTTACCATCATCCAAGGGTGGTTTTCACTATAAGTACAACAATTATTTTTGGACGGACACTATAATTTACATTTTTTTACTATGTTCAATCTGAATTTGTTTTAAATAAAAAAACATCTATATTGATTCTGACTTTTCTACATCCAACTCACAGGTTTATCATTACTTTGAGAACAAAGATTATTAATGTAACCCTTTTAGAAGATATGGTCATTTGTTCTGGGAATGTCATTTTCGAGCCTGAAACCTGAAAAACAGGGATGGGGTTCAACAGGTTAAAAAACTATTTCTCATGATTTGAAGCTTTTCTTGTCAGATGCACAAGGAAACCCCCAAGGCTCCTTAAAGGATGCAACACACTGAAGACTGAATAAATACTTAATTTAAAGGTTGTTTTTTGGGTGAAATCACACATTTAATGACTTTATTTTTATATGTACAAGGTAACCATAGTAGAGTCCAGTGAGCGTGTTGGAGGCCGGGTGCATACCCACAGGAACGAGACGGAGGGATGGTACATTGAGCTTGGAGCCATGAGGATCCCCAGCTTTCAACAGTGAGTTCAAGACAAGTTTGAAGAAAAATTTCTGATTCACCTCATCCACACAGCAGCTTTGAAAAAATCTTGAAAATCTTGGAGCTGGGCGTGTCTGAAAGCTTGGGGATTTTTTGCAAGCATCGCGACCAACAACCAATCACATGAATCTCCCGCCCACGACATACAAAGCAAAAAACCCCGGGGATTTTATGCGAGCAATATATATATATATAAACTCCCCAAACAGGCGAAAACAGTTTCCCCCACTGCCTCTGCCACCTCCCTCCATGCTGGTTCTTCCGGTTTGGATCCCGGTAATAGTTCTGGTCGTAAAGAACCGGGTGATTTGCTACCGTAACTTCTCGTTTGGAATATGAGGAAATGAACTGCGGTCTGGCTCTCCCAGCTTACACGCGGTTTGATTGGCAAGCGCTTCTACTGTCAGATTTGCATAAACGGGATTTGATTGGCTGACGCTTCCAGCTCAGCTTCAAAAGTTGAACATTGCTCAACTTTTGAATCCTGAAAATCCTGGAAATCTTCGCTTTGCTTCCCCACAATGCAGTTCGGCGAAAAGCGAGGCAAAGTGACGTCACCCCATTCAAGTGAATGGGCAGAGAAGCGTTGGAAGATTTGTTTAACGCTGCTGTGTAGACGGGCCGTAAAGGTCTCCTATTAAGGCATATATTATAGGTTTCAGATCTATCAAAAATGTATAAAGTGAAGTGTTTTGCTCAAAATACCAAACAGATCACCCATTCTAGCCTCAAGTCCCTCTATTTCAGCTGTTACTAAAGTGCTGATTCTGGGTCTGTAGCTTTAAAAATCAAAACCACATCAAGGATTCTCTCAAACTCTTTTTCTCTCTCAGGTTTACCACAAGGTGACTTCCTTTTGATTTCCTGCTTCTTCACACACATGCTCTCTCCTGTACAGGTTAGCTCTGAGCAATGGAGGGGTAGACGGGTTCGGGGGTGGACGGGGGGAGAAACTATGAACGCACTCCTGAACTGTCAACGGGGGGTACACTGTGGACCTGTCAGCGCAACTTACATGGTGCCGTTTAAAAAATATAATAATAAAGGGCGGTGCCAGCCGTCAGCGAACCGAGCCGGCATTTCTGCGCGACTGTCACTTAAATGCGGGACATTGTCTCAATTTGTGGGACGCGGGACAAATAATAAAAATGCTGTGTGTGCAGTCCCTTACAAAGCGGGACACCTGGTCACCCTACACACACACACACACACACACACACACACACACACACACACACACACACACACACACACACACACACACACACACACACACACACACACATGCTTTAAATCAAGTTGCATAAATGCTTGAGCTACGTTTGTATTTCATTATTACAACAAATACAATTGGAACTGATAACACTGGCAATGATTTTATATTTATTAGACTAAAAAAAAATCATGCTTCAAATAAGTGGGGGTACGGTGTCCAACGCCCACGACCCCACTGGCTCTGAGTGTTAGGAATGCTAATGAAAACACAGACCGTATTACGTCCAAAACACATCTCATTGTTTCTGACAGCAACGTTTCTGATTGGCCCGTGGGGGTAAAGCCCGCCCACATTTTAGTAATGTCGTCAAGACGCAGTAAATCTGGATCAGCTCCGTTGATCCCCCGTTTTTAGCAATGTGGGTACGGAGGAGAAGAGAGAGGGGTATATTATCTGACACTTAGAGAGTCTCCAGACACCGGGGTCACACCGGGGTCACACCGGGGTCACACCGAGGACACACCGGGGACACACCGGGGTCACACCGGGGACACACCGGGGACACACCGGGGACACACCGGGGTCACACCGGGGACACACCAGGGACACACCAGGGACACACCGGGGACACACCGGGGACACATTTATGTAGAAAAGACATCAAAAAGTGCATTTTGCATGATAGGAGACCTTTAAGTCTGAAACATGTGAATGCGTCTGTTGGCAGCATCGTCCGCTGGTTTGCTAAAGAACTGGGGGTGAAGCTGAATCCATTCATCATGGAGGACGTGAACACGTTCATCCGGGTGAACGGGCTGCTGAAGAAGACGTACGCTGTGAAGGCTGATCCAAACATCCTGGAGTATAATGTGTGGAAGAGCGAGAGGGGGAAGTCTGCAAACCAACTGCTGCAGGAAGCTATGCAGAAGGTACATTGCACATAAACACAATAAAATGGAATAATAATAATATTAATAATAATAATAATAATAATAATAATAATAATAATAATAATTGTAATAAGATTATATATAAAAGTAAAACATGTGAAAATAATAATAATACTGGCAAATTAATTTAACTAATATCACAAAAGAGAATATTCAATATTGAATGATTGCTACTCAGATTTTCTATGACTTGTTTTATTTATTATCGCTTGGTATTGTTCCTCACCCACAATATGCATACAGTACAAATACCAAATAACAGCTGAGATGTTAATAATATTCTATCTAGGTGAAAGATTATGTGAAGGCACATGGCTGCAAAGCTGCGCTCCAGAAGTACGACCAGTACTCTTTGGAGGTAATTTAAATTCTTATTTTTTGAATTGTATGTACTTCCGATGCACGTTGTACAAGGGTAGAACACTTTTTGCTTTGATGAAAGACAGAATATTTAAAGATAATGACTATAATGTAAAACACATCTGTTTCCCAGGAATATCTGAATGGAGAAGACATGAGTAAGGAGGCGATAAGGATGATCGGAGACCTACTGAACCAAGAGAGCGTGATGAACCTGGCTCTGACCGAGGCTATCTACCTCGGTGGTGACATCAAAAACAGCATCAAGTACAATTTCAATGTTTAACTTTTTCCTGAATTCATTTACGGGCTAGAGCAGTGCAGCAATAAGTCTTTAATGAGGAAATGAACCACTTACTGTTCCTCCTCTCGAAAACAAGCTTATCAAATATTCACGTTTTGTTCTACGACATAAAATACGTCAGATAATACCCTACTGGTAACCAAAAATGGCTGTTGCTTACAAGTGTCTAAACGAGACAATTAAACGTCATTACGCCCAATATTAGCCTCCTTTAGCTTAGCGGTGGTGACGTGAAGTCATGTGACCGTGCTGTAGTTCCTTTATAGCCCAACGTTAGCCGCCTTTAGCTTAGCGGTGGTGACGTGAAGTCATGTGACCGTGCAGTATTTCCTTCATAGCCCAACATTAGCCGCCTTTAGCTTAGCGGTGGTGACGTGAAGTCATGTGACCGTGTTGTAGTTCCTTTATAGTCCAACATTAGCCTCTTTTAGCTTAGCGGTGGTGACGTGAAGTCATGTGACCGTGCTGTAGTTCCTTTATAGTCCAACATTCGCCTCCTTTAGCTTAGCGGTGGTGACGTGAAGTCATGTGACCGTGCAGTATTTCCTTCATAGCCCAACATTAGCCGCCTTTAGCTTAGCGGTGGTGACGTGAAGTCATGTGACCGTGTTGTACTTCCTTTATAGTCCAACATTAGCCGCCTTTAGCTTAGCGATGGTGACGTGAAGTCATGTGACCGTGCTGTAGTTATTTTATAGCCCAACATTAGCCTCCTTTAGCTTAGCGGTAGTGACGTGAAGTCATGTGACTGGTGTTGTAGTTCCTTTATAGCCCAACATTAGCCGCCTTTAGCTTAGCGGTGGTGACGTGAAGTCATGCGACCATGCTGTAGTTCCTTTATAACGTTAGATTTTTTAGTTCAAAGATCATAAAGTGGTGTGGATATGTGGAGTTTCAGATTCAACCAACATGTGTTTTATTGCCTCTCCAACGGCACACATATAGAGAAATCCAGAGGTCACTGATCACATATTACCTACATTTGTGGCTTATACAAGGAGACTACAATTGTTTTCTCTTACAGGTACGATGAGGTGACGGGCGGGTCTGATCTGCTGACCACAGCTTTCCTCAATGTCCTCGAGGTCCCCATCCTCCTCAACTCTAAGGTGAAACGTATCCGCCAATCAGATCGAGGGGTCATCGTGTCCTATCAGACCGATCGAGAACTTCCTCATACTGACCTTCATGCTGACTTTGTCCTGGTGACCACCACGGCCAAAGCTGCCCTTTTCATAGACTTTGTTCCAGCTCTGTCTACTAAAAAGATGGAAGTCCTGAGGGCTGTCCACTACGGAAGCTCCACTAAGATCATCCTCACTTTTAGAGAGAAGTTCTGGTTGGAGGACGGCATCCAAGGCGGGTATAGCATCACAGACGGTCCTGCTCGGTTCATCTACTACCCAAGTCACAGTTTCCCGAACAATAAGAACATCGGGGTTCTGCTGGCTTCCTACACCTGGGCCGAGGACTCCCTCCTCTTCCTGGGAGCGACCGACGAAGACCTCAAGGTCTGTAAAGTGCCCGAAAAACATTCCTGTTTGTTATCTTGCAATATACTTATTTATATAAATAGTTATCACCGCTATAAACCGTATTTGATTTTGTCTTACTTTACATTATTTGATTTCATCCAAGTTGAAATAGAAAGTAGTTGCAAAAAAATATCAAAAAAAACATAATAAAAACTGTTTATCTCTAAACTATTGAAAAATATTGAAAAATATTTCTGAAAAAAGTCAAAGTATAGTTTGTAAAAAAACACAATGATATAATTCGGAAAAAAGTATAGAGTCAATGAATAATACATTCTCTTTGGAAAAAAGTCACAATATAAATTGTTAAAATAAAGTATATTGTCAGCGTAATTATGTTTTTATATTATTTATCGAAATAGAAATCAGCGCAATAAACCGTATTTAATTTTGTCTTAATTTACATTATTTAATTTCATATTCTGTTCTTGTACATATCATATTCTATTAACATGTATAGAGACTTCTTGCACTACTTTTTATTTGGTATTTTTGTATTTTATTATAAATATTGCATTGTTGGAGGAGCTCAGGTCAGAAGTATTGTAATTTCTACACTTTAGCTTTGAGCATATGATGATAAAACCTTTGAATCTTTGAATCTTTGAAAAAGGAGCTGATGCTGAAAGACTTGGAGCAGATCCACGGGAAGAAAGTGAGGGCTCTTTGCACCGGGATGGTGGTGAAGAAGTGGAGCACCGACCCTCACAGCCTGGGCGCCTTTGCTCTCTTCACTCCCTTCCAGCATTTAGACCACTACGCCGAGGAGATGTTCAGAAGTGAAGGCAGGGTGCACTTTGCCGGGGAACACACCGCCTTCCCTCACGCCTGGATCGAGACGGCCATGAAGTCTGCCATCAGGGCGGCTACAAATATTAACGAAGAGGCAGCGAAAACTCAACAGTATGACGAAATATAGCGTCTTAAATCCTGCAAATACTAGGGATCCCTTGATTAGATTTCACATCATTCATCCACATCTGTGAAGTAACTAAAGGGATTAAATACATGTAGTGGAGTAGAAGTACACCATGTACCTCTGAACTGGAGAGGAGTAGAATTAGCATAACATGGAAATACTCAAGTAAAGTACAAGTACCTCTGAGATACTAAGTTACTTAGTACACCACTGGCCAAAAGTAATCAAATCCTTTAATTAAACTGTTATTTTCTTCACAAACCGTTACAATCATAAGATAATATGGAGATATTATAGAGAACGTTTTTAATTGAAGAGAGTTTGTATATTATGCAGTAACAAACTGAAAACACTTAAAACTATCCAAAAAGCCTTAAAACAAATCTGAATCTAACAAAATGAATTATATGTGTCTTAACATCGGTACAAAATGTATAAGATATAATAAATATGGTGCAGGGATGTTGTATTTCTATGTTTGACCCTGAAGGCTGGTTCCTTTCACAAAAAGCCAATGTGATTTTGGATTTTTACAGAAAATACAAACACACGTTTATGATACTTGGACGTTTAGTTCAGCAGGGTAATCTCCATATTAACACCACCTCTTGATCTCTGGAGTGAAAAGCTGTGGCCGTGCTCCAATTCGTTATCTCTGTATTTTTGTTGATTGTAAGTAAGCTTCAAGAATCATAAAGTGGGTTTCTTTGTAGGGTGAAATGTTCATATAATCATTTAAATCATTTGTATAGAGTATGTTGTATACTCTGATTGCCTTTTACTCTGTTAAATTGAAGTCTTAGTCCTGTGTGTGTTTCACAGGGACATATGTTTGACCTTTCAGGAAGGGCAAAAGGTGGATTTGCAAAAGGTTGAGCACTGGGAGGTTTAATGGTTTAGTTTAATGATGGGGATGTTTAGATAATGCCTGAGACAATTTAAGGGTGGGACCAGTTGGATATTCTCTCTACATATAATGAGACTGTAAGCTGTGTTCTGGGGTCGAAGCCATTTCATCCTGATGATGAAGCTGCTCTGTTCCTGCATTTGGGATTGATTTTAATTCTATATGGAATTTCTTTATTACTTTATTAAACATAACAAAAGACAAACTTTGTCCATGAATCATTTATCAGTTTCTCTTAAGAATTTCCTCCACATTATTATGTGGAGATTTCTGCAAAGCGTTTTAAAACTTATTCTGCAAAATCCACTTCTTCATGTCTCTTCTACATCAACATGTGTCCCCTCTTCCTCATGTCTCTTCTACATCAACATGTGTCCCCTCTTCTTCATGTTTCTTCTACATCAACATGTGTCCCCTCTTCCTCATGTCTCTTCTACATCAACATGTGTCCCCTCTTCTTCATGTTTCTTCTACATCAACATGTGTCCCCTCTTCTTCATGTCTCTTCTACATCAACATGTGTCCCCTCTTCTTCATGTCTCTTCTACATCAACATGAGTAGTTATACAAATGCCACATTCGTGTCATTAGTATGCAAGGAATGTGACAGGTCGCCCCGCCCCTTTTTTGGCCGGAAGTCCCGCCTTTTTGGCCGGAAGTCCCGCCCTTTTCGACGGGAAGTCCCGCCCTGCTTGACCGGAAGTCCCGCCTCTTTCTACCGGAAGTCCCGCCTCTTTTACCCGAAGTCCCGCCCCATTCGACCGGAAGTCCCGCCCCCACTTCCGGTGGATGTCCCGCCCCGCTTCCGGTTTACAAAATTAAATTAAAATTAAATAAAAAAAATGAGAAAAATAAAATGCCGTTGTTTCAATCAATTAGTATGCATAGGATATATGTCCCGCCTCCTAACCACTTCCTGTGTGGTTAATCCTGTATACAGTATTGAATGTAATTTACAAATACTTGCAAATAACATGAAATTAATCAAAAGTAAAGCATCTAAAAAAAACATATATTTAAAAGTCAGTCTCTCTGTTTTTGCGAACAGGACATGAGGGGAGAAAACATATGGTGGCCGAGGGGAGGGGGAACACACACACACACACACTTTCCCCGCCCTTCACCCCTCTCCCTTTTAGAGGCTGTCTAAATAAAAAGCCAGCGTCTTTTTGGTCACTCTTCAATATTTTTCAAGTCGAGAGAAAATGGCCAAGAGACGTCTTGATATGAGTTTAATCAGCGAGACACCGGTGACAACTTACAGCCATCCGTTGGGTGCTCCAATCAAGAAACGAATGCAGTTTGTATGCCGGGTTCAGACGCCTACAGCCGAAGAACTTCACGAAGAATGGAAATGGCGATGTTTGGGGTTATATATTCAACTATATGGCTAATGAACTGCATTTCTACAATCTGAAGAATGGAGAAACGTATGGACCTCGTAGTGTTAAAGCGACACTGACCTCAACAGATTGGGCTGTGTTAACTCTGGTGTCTTCCCGAGATCTACACGCAACCATTGTATTGGAAGAAGTAGTGCATCAAGAAACCATCGTGGAACCAGAGGTGTACAAGATATTTGCAAAGAAAAGCAAAGAAACACAAACAGCATGCGAGATTAAAGAAGAGTTTGCATCGTTACCCCTCAATGTGGAGGAAGAAGAAGGAGATATTCCCACACAGCCAGAAGGGATAAGAGTCCTGACAAGCACCGTCTGGGAAACTAAAAGCGGACCCTCCGGGCGTTGGTATTACCGCTCAAGCCGTTTGGTGACGTTGGGTAAGGACCCCTCTGATGATTTTGTTTTGGAGTATTTTAATTCTACCTGCGGGGTATTTCAAACGTCCTTGAGGGTGCCTCTGACTGCATGGCTGGACATGATTGATGGAAAAGCTACAAAGCTTAAAGAACTTTTTAAACAGAGTCAGACATCGATGGACATTATACTGGTGAAAAAGACCCTCACGTTTGCAGAGGACTCCGCCCCCCAGTCAACATAACAAGTCCCACCCACCTCAGCAGATCATTTTAAAAGTAAGCACCCCGCAAGAACATTTTTCGAGAGCAGCAACCATGGATCTGAGAAAAACCAAGTCTCTCCCCACGATCTGCAGCCTGGATCAAACGCCTACAGGACCGCCATCCTCACCAACATTTTGGACACCAGATCTGGACAGCGCTATGGCTGACATTGATATCACGGGGTGGCTGGATATGCCTCAACCTCCATGTGAATTACACACAAATCTGCAGAGTGTCACTAATATATATATATATATTCTTTATTTAACAGGTAAAAAACCTCATTGAGATTAAAATCTCTTTTCCAAGAGTGACCTGGCCAAGAAGGGCAGCATGTACAAAGTTACAACATATAAAACACAGACATGAAAGGCAGACAAATACAGCTGTAAAACACAAATAAAATGGCACATTAGCCAGTCAATATCAAACCTTTATTTAACCAGATTGGTCCCATTGAGATCATAGATCTCTTTTTCAAGGGAGACCTGCATAAATATGCAAAGTAAAACAAACTATTAAAATCATTCAAAAACTGGCAACATTTTTAAAACGATTTCAAGATATACGAGCACTCACATCGACCAAAACTAAAAAAGTGTTACACAGTGACTGACATTCTGTACGGGAGTTCACACCCGAGCTGCTGTAGGGAGTTGAAATATGTTATGGCTCTCGGGGGATGGTGGGTTAAGAGACAGATTCTTAGTTTTTGGACTGCCTCAGGGGGTTAACGACATCTACTAAAAACAAAGTACTTCATTATCTACTTTTTTCAGCTTTTATACACAAAAGTGCAGGGAAGGTAGGCAGATTTAGAACACTATCTGTGCGATAGTGTTAGTGTTCCCTGCCCTTATTCATTTATTTTTCTTTATTCAGCAATCGGCAATTGTGTCACCTTGTTTTTCTTGTTAATTAGGAAAGTGCTTGCTTAAATGTATGTATTTTAAGTGCATATTATAGAACAGGTATAGGGCAATATCAAAATTAGCCCAAACTTTTTTTATTCACAATGTTTACTGATAATCATCAAAATATATTTAGAACACTATCTGTGCGATAGTGTTAGTGTTCCCTGCCCTTATCCATTTATTTTTCTTTATTCAGCAATCGGCAATTGTGTCACCTTGTTTTTCTTGTTAATTAGGAAAGTGCTTGCTTAAATGTTTGTATTTTAAGTGCATATTATAGAACAGGTATAGGGCAATATCAAAATTAGCCCAAACTTTTTTTATTCACAATGTTTACTGATAATCATCAAAATATGCAGGGGGTCCAATTCTTAACTTTTCCCTAAAACATTCTAGTATTTAACACAAAAAAACATGAATTTTAAAAACATTTGACAACAATAGATATGTTGTTCCTGTTTTTATTACGATTATCAGATACAAAATGATAAGTATAAATAAATCTATGCTTTCAAATGCATTATTCAGAGATATTAGGCCTGTCAAATCAAAACTGGAGCATGTGAATAAGAGAGAGCAGAGTCCTAACCAGCAGCCCCTCTGACAATAATCATTTTATTTCTGAAATCTTCGTTATCGTAATCGTTTAACCAACATTGTAGTTCAAAATAAAATTTGAATAATCACCCTGTGCTCCAACCAAACAAAAGAGAATACAAAATACACTCATGTAATAACAAAAAATAAGTTAATTTGTCATTTTAAAGCAAATAAGACAAACTCTACGAATACAGACTTTACATTTTCCAACACCGACATAATACAATTGAAATGTAACCATTTAACATATAAAATCGCTCATGTTTTCATCATGGGTATCTACAGCATTACTATACTTTAGAGAAGATTGGTACAGTATATGATGATGTACATTATATATATATGTATAAAGCTTATGTGAGATACACAAATAAATATCACCCAATGGATGTTATCTACATCTCATCACATTTAACTCCTCAGAGTGATTGTGTCTTGATATTTGTCTATATTGATGTTAAACATGGAGCTGCTGTGATGCAAGTCAAATTTGATCTGACCATTAAAGTATTATCGTATTATCGTATCGTATTTCTGCAGGAGATCCACACATAGACAACTCAACATCACAAAGAGGTCAAAAACTTCACAACAGCCCTTTCAATTGGGACAAAATGTATCGACAGTCATTTAAAAATGACCCCTCTCACAACTAAGAAGAAGTTAAGAAAATGGACACTGCAAATATAGATAGGTAAAATGCCAAGTGGGTACAGCTCATTACAAATGTTAATCTTGGGTTTGCTTTCACTCGATGAAGCTCAGTGCAAGTTCTTTCATGAAGTGCAGGGTCTTTCATGAAGACTTTCACCTTTCCTAGTCGGATTCTCGTCCCCCTAAATCTATCACAGCACGATGGAGTCTAATCGCCAAAGTTTAATATATATTGCCCTTTGTATACACAGCAATAAATATGTTTATCGCACTAAACAAACTTCAACTGTCAATCATTCCAAACACTCTTTAAACCGAGGAGGAGGGGCACACTTAAAATATTGTAACGCAATTTAATCACATTACAAAGTTTGACCCAAAGTTGCTCCCACCCGGATGTTCCCCATGAATTGAATGGTTTTGGAAGAGCAAAGGTAGCAGATAAATTGGCAAGAGCTACAAGTATTGCACATATAGTGTTCGCAATACGATAGCAGAAGAGATAATATGCATATTAGACTGACACAGTGAGTGAAAAGAGGAAGAAAAAGGTTTGATTAGCAGCATTATATTTGTTATTCAGACAACATTTTAGAGGGTTTAATTCCAAATTATGCAAGTTAACTGATGATGGCAGGAAATAGTTCAAATGAAAACAAAATTCCGCTTTTTTCCTTATATATTACACCTAAATATGGAAAGGTGATATGTTGTATGTTGTCTCTGAAATACCGAATTTGCTATACCAATTAAAAGAAAAAAGTCCTATCATGTAGACTCTTCCTTCCATAAAATATTTGGCAACATTTGCAAAATATTTGGAAAAATTCTGAATCATTCGGTACAGCTTTGTATGTGGTTTCACTTACATTTTCTCTTAACATGGTCTTCAATATTTGAAAGTCAACTACAAGGCAAACATGCCCATTTAAAGACAAATAATAATAGTAAAATATTTAACAGTGAGGCTGGCTTTTTATTTTAGACGAGATGGGGTGAGGGGCGGGGAATGTGTGTGTGTGTGTGTGTGTGTGTGTGTTCCCCCTCCTCCACCATATGTTTTTACCATCGTGTCCTGTTAACAAGAACAGAGAGGTTTAAAAATATATATGTTTGTTTTTTAGATGCTTTAATTAATCTCATGTTATTTGCAAGTATTTGTTACATTCAATACTATATACAGGATTAACCACACAGGAAGTGGTTAGGAGGCGGGACATATATCCTATACATATTAATTGATTGAAACAACGGCATTTTATTTTTCTCATTTTTTTAATTTTTATTTAATTTTTATTTAATTGTATTTTATTTTGTAAACCGGAATCGGGACATCCGCAGGAAGTGGTTTTATTTTATTTTGTAAACCGGAAGCGGGATATCCGCCGGATGTGGTTTTATTTTATTTTTATTTTATTTTTATTTTATTTTGTAAACCGGAAGCGGGGGCGGGACATCCGGTAGAATAAGGCGGGACTTCCGGTAAAATAAGCCAAAAAGGGGCGGGGCGACCTGTCACTTTTTCTGCATACTAATGAGATTGAACCTGCATTTGTAAGACTACTTACATCAACATGTGTCCCCTCTTCTTCGTGTCTCTTCTACATCAACATGTGTCCCCTCTTCTTCATGTCTCTTCTACATCAACATGTGCCCCCTCTTCTTCATGTCTCTTCTACATCAACATGTGTCCCTTCTTCTTCATGTCTCTTCTACATCAACATTTGTCCCCTCTTCTTCATGTCTCTTCTACATCAACATGTGTCCCCTCTTCTTCACGTCTCTTCTACATCAACATGTGTCCCCTCTTCTTCATGTCTCTTCTACATCAACATGTGTCCCCTCTTCCTCATGTCTCTTCTACATCAACATGTGTCCCCTCTTCTTCATGTCTCTTCTCCATCAACATGTGTCCCCTCTTCTTCATGTCTCTTCTACATCAACATGTGTCCCCTCTTCTCCATGTCTCTTCTACATCAACATGTGTCCCCTCTTCTTCATGTCTCTTCTACATCAACATGTGTCCCCTCTTCTTCATGTCTCTTCTACATCAACATGTGTCCTCTCTTCTTCATGTCTCTTCTACATCCAGTGGTGACTGGTAGTTAGGGGCAGGCACAGCCCCACCTAGTGTCAGCAGAAAGTATTACAAATAATGATTACAAAAAAATGCAAAAAATACATTTAAATATATATTAAATATATTTTAAGATCATCTTTAATCATCTGATCGTCTCATTGCTGTTTTAGTTTGTGTTCTTCTAATGAGTGTCTACAGTGTGTGCCTATTGAGCTGTTTAGAGCCATGTGGGACAAAACCCGATCCTGCCCCTCCCTCTGACTGTCTAAGTGAACGGTGACTATATAAACTACACTGCGCATGCTCAGAATATTTTCCTATTTAATGTGTGTGGCAAAAAAATAATGACCATAGGGGCATAGAGCTGCCATCCCCACCATACATCATCTCACATCACTCAGAGCTGATTGGCTGTAAGTATGTGTGCCGCGAAAAGTGTGGTGTGTGAAGAGGAGACGAGAGAGCTGCAGTGAGGCGTCCTAAAACCAGGAAGTAAGCTGCGCGTGGCTTCCCTCGACAAACAAGCAGTGAGATTTCTCCATAGGATTTTAGAAAATAGCTCCAAATAAGGTATGTGGGAAACAAACCCGTTAGATAAATGCACGTTTTGTTCAGCCGGATAATATCCACATGTCTACCCTACTTTTATAATTTTCGAATCATAAATCTATTGATTAGATTAGATTTATGATAGACTTTTGAAAACTACAAGAACATAAAGAGGACCTTTACAAAAAAGTAATAGAGATTTTTGTCTAGAGGGATAGGCACATGGTCTTCATCTTCAAGTCAAGGTAAGACTGCAATGTTATTGCAGTCTTACTAAGAGAGAACAATTCCATATTTAAATGATAAAATTAAAATGTTTGGGTATCCTTCTGTTGAACTGTCTGTTTAAAATTAATTGAAGCATCAGACAAAAAAAGCTTTTGAAAATCCGAGTCCTGGTCTCTCCTATGCTTCAGCAGTCGGTTTTGAAGAGGGCAAAGAAGATCGATCTGAAGAAACGCTGCTGAGGTGGGTGATCTTTCAAGAAAACAACTGTTGATTAGAGTGGGTCTCCCAAAGTGGGGGTCGCAAGATGATTACAAAATAAAAATTGTAAATTAAAAATAAATATTATAATTCTTTATCAGTTTTCTTTATCAATTGTTTTTAAGATGTTGTATTCATAATAATGTCTCCCCAGCAGTCTGGTTTTACCTCTGCTGTGTATACACAGGGTGGGAAAATTACAATGCTGCAAACAAAACACTGAATCAGGATGAGAGTTGGATTAGAATTTAAAGTTATAAAGGTTATGAGCAGATGTAGAGAAGGCTTGTACTGTACTCCCAGGACGGACAGACGTGCAATAGATGCCGTGTGTAAATTGAAAAGATAATACATTTGCAACATAGGTAGTCCAAATGTTTGGAAATGCATGTGTGTATAATAGGAAGTTGAATCCACGAGGATATCCATCCAGGACCGATGATCCAGGACCACAGCCACGACTCGCGATACAGTGCTCGCGATCCAGGACACAGGACCGCAGGATCATCCATGACTCCGGATCCCATGCTGTTACCATGCTGTTACCATGCTGTTACCATGCTGTTACTATGCTGTCACCATGCTGTTACCTTGCTGTTACCATGCTGTTATCATGCTGTTACCATGCTGTTACCGTGCTGTCAAAATGCTGTCTCCATGCTGTCACCATGCTGTTACCATGCTGTTACCATGCTGTTACCATGCTGTCACCATGCTGTCACCATGCTGTCACTATGCTGTTACCATATTGTTACAATGCTGTCACCATGCTGTTACCTTGCTGTTACCATGATGTCACCGTGCTGTCACCATGCTGTTACCATGCTGTCCCCATGCTGTCACCATGCTGTTACCATGATGTTACTATGATGTTTCCATGCTGTTACCATGCTGTCACCATGCTGTCACCATGCTGTTACTATGCTGTTACCATGCTGTCACCAAGCTGTCACTATGCTGTTACCATGCTGACACCATGATGTTACCTTGCTGTTACCATGCTGTCACCATGCTGTTACCATGCTGTTACCATGCTGTCACCATGCTGTCACTATGCTGTTACCATGCTGTTACCATGCTGTTACCATGCTGTCACCATGCTGTCACCATGCTGTTACCATGCTGTTACCATGGTGTTACCATGATGTTACCATGCTGTTACTATGCTGTCACCATGCTGTCACCATGCTGTTACCATGCTGTCAACATGCTGTCACCATGCTGTCACCATGCTGTCTCCATGCTGTCACCATGCTGTTACCATGCTGTCACCATGCTGTTACCATGCTGTCACCGTGCTGTCTCCGTGCTGTCACCATGCTGTCACCATGCTGTTACCATGCTGTTATCATGCTGTCACCATGCTGTTAATATGCTGTTACCATGCTGTTACCATGCTGTCACCATGCTGTTACCATGCTGTTACCATGCTGTTACCATGGTGTTACCATGATGTTACTGTGCTGTTGCCGTGCTGTTACCATGCTGTTACCATGCTGTCACTATGCGGTTACCATGCGGTTACCATGCTGTCACCATGCTGTTACCATGCTGTCACCATGCTGTCACCATGCTGTCACCATGCTGTTATCATGCTGTCACCATGCTGTTACCATGCTGTTACTATGATGTTACCATGCTGTTAACATGCTGTTACAATGCTGTCATTATGCTGTTACCTTGCTGTTACCATGCTGTTACCTTGCTGTTACCATGCTTTCACCATGCTGTCACCATGCTGTCACCATGCTGTCACCATGCTGTCTCCATGCTGTTACCATGCTGTCACCATGCTGTTACCATGCTGGTACCATGCTATCATTATGCTGTTACCATGCTGTCACCATGCTGTTACCATGCTGGTACCATGCTATCATTATGCTGTTACCTTGCTGTTACCATGCTGTTACCTTGCTGTTACCATGCTTTCACCATGCTGTCACCATGCTGTCACCATGCTGTTACCATGCTGTTATCATGCTGTTACTATGCTGTTACCATGCTGTCACCATGCTGTTACCATGCTGTCTCCATGCTGTTACGATGCTGTTACCATGCTGTCACCATGCTGTCTCCATGCTGTTACCATGCTGTTACCATGATGTTACCATGCTGTTACCATGCTGTTACCATGCTGTTACTATGCTGTCACCATGCTGTTACCATGCTGTTACCATGCTGTCATTATGCTGTTACCTTGCTGTTACCATGCTGTTACCATGCTGTTACCATGCTGTTACTATGCTGTCACCATGCTGTCACTATGCTGTTACCATGCTGTCACCATGCTGTTACCATGCTGTTACCATGCTGTCATTATGCTGTTACCTTGCTGTTACCATGCTGTTACCATGCTGTTACCATGCTGTTACCATGCTGTCACCATGCTGTTACCTTGCTGTCACCATGCTGTTACCATGCTGTCACCATGCTGTTACCTTGCTGTCACCATGCTCTTACCATGCTGTCACCATGCTGTCACCATGCTGTCTCCATGCTGTTACCATGCTGTCACCATGCTGTTACCATGCTGGTACCATGCTATCATTATGCTGTTACCTTGCTGTTACCATGCTGTTACCTTGCTGTTACCATGCTTTCACCATGCTGTCACCATGCTGTCACCATGCTGTTACCATGCTGTTATCATGCTGTCACCATGCTGTTTCCATGCTGTTACCATGCTGTTACCATGGTGTTACCATGCTGTTAACATGCTGTTACCTTGCTGTTACCATGCTGTTACCATGCTGTCACCATTCTGTCACCATGCTGTTACATGCTGTCACCATGCTGTTATCATGCTGTCACCATGCTGTTACCATGCTGTTACCATGCTGTTACCATGCTGTCACCATGCTGTTACCTAGCTGTTACCATACTGTTACCATGGTGTTACCATGATGTTACTGTGCTGTTGCCGTGCTGTTACCATGCTGTTACCATGCTGTCACTATGCGGTTACCATGCTGTCACCATGCTGTTACCATGCTGTTACCATGCTGTCACCATGCTGTCACCATGCTGTCACCATGCTGTTACCATGCTGTTATCATGCTGTCACCATGCTGTTACCATGCTGTTACCATGCTGTTACCGTGCTGTTACTGTGATATTACCATGCTGTTACCATGCTGTCACCATGCTGTCACCATGCTGTTATCATGCTGTTATCATGCTGTCACCATGCTGTTACCATGCTGTTACCATGCTGTTACTGTGATGTTACCATGCTGTTACCATGCTGTTATTATGCTGTCATTATGCTGTTACCTTGCTGTTACCATGCTGTTACCTTGCTGTTACCATGCTTTCACCATGCTGTCACCATGCTGTCACCATGCTGTCACCATGCTGTTATCATGCTGTCACCATGCTGTTAATATGCTGTTACCATGCTGTCACCATGCTGTTACCATGCTGTCATTATGCTGTTACATTGCTGTTACCATGCTGTTACCATGCTGTTACCATGCTGGTACCATGCTGTCATTATGCTGTTACCTTGCTGTTACCATGCTGTTACCTTGCTGTTACCATGCTTTCACCATGCTGTCACCATGCTGTCACCATGCTGTTACCATGCTGTTATCATGCTGTCACCATGCTGTTAATATGCTGTTACCATGCTGTTACCATGCTGTTACTATGCTGTCACCATGCTGTTACCATACTGTTACCATGCTGTTACTATGCTGTCACCATGCTGTTAGCATTCTGTTACTATGCTGTCACCATGCTGTTACCATGCTGTTACCATGCTGTTACTATGCTGTCACCATGCTGTCACTATGCTGTCACCATGCTGTTACTATGCTGTTATCATGCCGTTATCATGCTGTCACCATGCTGTTACCATGCTGTCCCCATGCTGTTACCATGCTGTTACATGCTGTCACCATGCTGTCACCATGCTGTTACCATGCTGTTATCATGCTGTCACCATTCTGTTACTATATGCTGTTACCATGCTGTTACCATGCTGTTACCATGCTGTTACCATGCTGTTACCATGGTGTTACCATGATGTTACCATGCTGTTACCGTGTTGTTACCGTGCTGTTACCGTGCTGTCACCATGCTGTTACCATGCTGTCCCCATGCTGTCCCCATGCTGTCACCATGCTGTCACCGTGATGTCACCGTGCTGTCATCGTGCTTTTACCGTGCTGTTACTGTGCTGTTACCATGCTGTTACCATGCTGTCACCATGCTGTTACCATGCTGTTACCATGCTGTTACTATGATGTTACCATGCTGTCACCATGCTGTTACCATGCTGTTACCATGCTGTTACTATGCTGTTACCATGCTGTCACTATGCTGTCACCATGCTGTTACCATGCTGTTACCATGCTGTCACCATGCTGTCACCATGCTGTTACCATGCTGTTACCATGCTGTTATCATGCTGTCACCATGCTGTTACTATGCTGTTACCATGCTGTTACCATGCTGTCACTATGCTGTCACCATGCTGTTACCATGCTGTTATCATGCTGTTACTATGCTGTCACCATGCTGTCACTATGCTGTTACCATGCTGTTACCATGCTGTTACTATGCTGTCACCATGCTGTCACTATGCTGTTACCATGCTGTCACCATGCTGTTACCATGCTGTTACCATGCTGTCATTATGCTGTTACCTTGCTGTTACCATGCTGTTACCATGCTGTTACCATGCTGTTACCATGCTGTTACCATGCTGTCACCATGCTGTTACCTAGCTGTTACCATACTGTTACCATGATTTTACTGTGCTGTTGCCGTGCTGTTACCGTGCTGTCACCATGCTGTCACCATGCTCTTACCATGCTGTTACCATGCTGTCACTATGCGGTTACCATGCTGTCACCATGCTGTTACCATGCTGTTACCATGCTGTCACCATGCTGTCACCAAGCTGTTACCATGCTGTTACCATGCTGTTACCATGCTGTTACCGTGCTGTTACTGTGATATTACCATGCTGTTACCATGCTGTCACCATGCTGTCACCATGCTGTTATCATGCTGTCACCATGCTGTTACCATGCTGTTACCATGCTGTTACTGTGATGTTACCATGCTGTTACCATGCTTTTACTATGCTGTCATTATGCTGTTACCTTGCTGTTACCATGCTGTTACCTTGCTGTTACCATGCTTTCACCATGCTGTCACCATGCTGTCACCATGCTGTCACCATGCTGTTACCATGCTGTTATCATGCTGTCACCATGCTGTTAATATGCTGTTACCATGCTGTCACCATGCTGTTACCATGCTGTCATTATGCTGTTACATTGCTGTTACCATGCTGTTACCATGCTCTTACCATGCTGGTACCATGCTGTCATTATGCTGTTACCTTGCTGTTACCATGCTGTTACCTTGCTGTTACCATGCTTTCACCATTCCAACACCATGCTGTCACCATGCTGTTACCATGCTGTTATCATGCTGTCACCATGCTGTTAATATGCTGTTACCATGCTGTTACCATGCTGTTACCATGCTGTCACCATGCTGTCACTATGCTGTTACCATGCTGTTACCATGCTAGTGTTACCATGCTGTTACCATGCTGTTACTATGCTGTCACCATGCTGTTACCATACTGTTACCATGCTGTTACTATGCTGTCACCATGCTGTTAGCATTCTGTTACTATGCTGTCACCATGCTGTCACCATGCTGTTACCATGCTGTTACCATGCTGTTACTATGCTGTCACCATGCTGTCACTATGCTGTCACCATGCTGTTACTATGCTGTTACCATGCCGTTATCATGCTGTCACCATTCTGTTACTATATGCTGTTACCATGCTGTTACCATGCTGTTACCATGCTGTTACCATGCTGTCACCATGCTGTTTCCATGTTGTTACCATGATGTTACCATGCTGTCGTCATGCTGTTACCATGCTGTTACCATGCTGTCACTATGCTGTTACCATGCTGTCACCATGCTGTTACCATGCTGTTACCATGCTGTTATCATGCTGTTACCATGCTGTTACTATGCTGTCACCATGCTGTCACACTATGCTGTTACCATGCTGTCACCATGCTGTCACCATGCTGTTACCATGCTGTTATCATGCTGTCACCATGCTGTTACTATGCTGTTACCATGCTGTTATCATGCTGTCACCATGCTGTTACCATGCTGTTACCATGCTGTTACTAAGCTGTCACCATGCTGTCACTATGTTGTTACCATGCCGTCACCATGCTGTTACCACACTGTCACCATGCTGTCACTATGCTGTTACCATGCTGTTACCATGCTGTTACTATGCTGTTACCATGCTGTTACCATGCTGTCACCATGCTGTCACCATGCTGTTACCATGCTGTTACTATGCTGTCACCATGCTGTCACTATGCTGTTACCATGCTGTCACCATGCTGTCACTATGCTGTTACCATGCTGTTCCCATGCTGTCACCATGCTGTCACCATGCTGTCACCTTGATGTCACCATGCTGTCACCATGCTGTTACCATGCTGTTACATGCTGTCACCATGCTGTCACCGTGCTGTTACCATGCTGTTATCATGCTGTCACCATTATGTTACTATATGCTGTTACCATGCTGTTACCATGCTGTTACATGCTGTCACCATGCTGTCACCGTGCTGTTACCATGCTGTTATCATGCTGTCACCATTATGTTACTATATGCTGTTACCATGCTGTTACCATGCTGTTACCATGCTGTTACCATGCTGTCACCATGCTGTCTCCATGCTGTTACCATGCTGTTACCATGCTGTTACCATGCTGTCACCATGCTGTTACCATGCTGTTACCATGCTGTTACCATGCTGTCACTATGCTGTTACCATGCTGTTACCATGCTGTTACCATGCTGTTCACATGCTGTTACCATGCAGTCACCATGCTCTTACCATGCTGTTACCATGCTGTCACTATGCTGTTACCATGCTGTCACCATGCTGTTACCATGCTGTTACCATGCTGTCACCATACTGTTACCATGCTGTTACCATGCTGTTTCCATCCTGTTACCATGCTGTTACCATGCTGTTACCATGCTGTTACTATGCTGTCACCATGCTGTCACTATGCTGTCACCATGCTGTCACTATGCTGTTACCATGCTGTTACTATGCTGTTACTATGCTGTTACCATGCTGTCACCATGCTGTTACCATGCTGTTATCATGCTGTTACTATGCTGTCACCATGCTGTCACTATGCTGTTACCATGCTGTTACCATGCTGTTACCATGCTGTTACCATGCTGTTACCATGCTGTTACCATGCTGTCATTATGCTGTTACCTTGCTGTTACCATGCTGTTACCATGCTGTTACCATGCTGTTACTATGCTGTCACCATGCTGTCACTATGCTGTTACCATGCTGTCACCATGCTGTTACCATGCTGTTACCATGCTGTCATTATGCTGTTACCTTGCTGTCACCATGCTGTTACCATGCTGTTATCATGCTGTTACTATGCTGTCACCATGCTGTCACTATGCTGTTACCATGCTGTTACCATGCTGTTACCATGCTGTTACCATGCTGTTACCATGCTGTTACCATGCTGTCATTATGCTGTTACCTTGCTGTTACCATGCTGTTACCATGCTGTTACCATGCTGTTACTATGCTGTCACCATGCTGTCACTATGCTGTTACCATGCTGTCACCATGCTGTTACCATGCTGTTACCATGCTGTCATTATGCTGTTACCTTGCTGTTACCATGCTGTTACCATGTTGTTACCATGCTGTTACCATGGTGTTACCATGCTGTTAACATGCTGTTACCTTGCTGTTACCATGCTGTTACCATGCTGTCACCATGCTGTCACAATGCTGTTACTATGCTGTCACCATGCTGTTATCATGCTGTTACCATACTGTTACCATGCTGTTACCATGCTGTTACCATGCTGTTACCATGCTGTCACCATGCTGTTACCTAGCTGTTACCATACTGTTACCATGCTGTTACCATGCTGTTACCATGGTGTTACCATTATGTTACTGTGCTGTTGCCGTGCTGTTACCATGCTGTTACCATGCTGTCACTATGCGGTTACCATGCTGTCACCATGCTGTTACCATGCTGTTACCATGCTATCACCATGCTGTCACCATGCTGTCACCATGCTGTCACCATGCTGTTATCATGCTGTCACCATGCTGTTACCATGCTGTTACTATGATGTTACCATGCTGTTACCATGCTGTTACAATGCTGTCATTATGCTGTTACCTTGCTGTTACCATGCTGTTACCTTGCTGTTACCATGCTTTCACCATGCTGTCACCATGCTGTCACCATGCTGTCTCCATGCTGTTACCATGCTGTCACCATGCTGTTACCATGCTGGTACCATGCTATCATTATGCTGTTACCTTGCTGTTACCATGCTGTTACCATGCTGTTACCATGCTTTCACCATGCTGTCACCATGCTGTCACCATGCTGTTACCATGCTGTTATCATGCTGTCACCATGCTGTCACCATGCTGTTTCCATGCTGTTACCATGCTTTTACCATGCTGTTAACATGCTGTTACCTTGCTGTTACCATGCTGTTACCATGCTGTTACCATGCTGTCACAATGCTGTTACTATGCTGTCACCATGCTGTTATCATGCTGTCACCATGCTGTTACCATGCTGTTACCATGCTGTTACCATGCTGTCACCATGCTATTACCTAGCTGTTACCATACTGTTACCATGCTGTCACCATGCTCTTACCATGCTGTTACCATGCTGTCACTATGCTGTTACCATGCTGTCACCATGCTGTCACCATGCTGTTACCATGCTGTCACTATGCTGTTACCATGCTGTCACCATGCTGTTACCATGCTGTCACTATGCTGTTACCATGCTGTTACCATGCTGTCACTATTCTGTTACCATGCTGTCACCATGCTGTTACCATGCTGTCACCATGCTGTTACCATGCTGTCACCAAGCTGTTACTATGCTGTTACCATGCTGTTACCATGATGTTACTATGCGGTCACCATGCTGTCACTATGCTGTTACCATGCTGTCACCATGCTGTTACTATGCTGTCACCATGCTGTCACTATGCTGTTACCATGCTGTTACCATGCTGTCATTATGCTGTTACCTTGCTGTCACCATGCTGTTACCATGCTGTTATCATGCTGTTACTATGCTGTCACCATGCTGTCACTATGCTGTTACCATGCTGTTACCATGCTGTTACCATGCTGTTACCATGCTGTTACCATGCTGTCATTATGCTGTTACCTTGCTGTTACCATGCTGTTACCATGCTGTTACCATGCTGTTACTATGCTGTCACCATGCTGTCACTATGCTGTTACCATGCTGTCACCATGCTGTTACCATGCTGTTACCATGCTGTCATTATGCTGTTACCTTGCTGTTACCATGCTGTTACCATGTTGTTACCATGCTGTTACCATGGTGTTACCATGCTGTTAACATGCTGTTACCTTGCTGTTACCATGCTGTTACCATGCTGTCACCATGCTGTCACAATGCTGTTACTATGCTGTCACCATGCTGTTATCATGCTGTTACCATACTGTTACCATGCTGTTACCATGCTGTTACCATGCTGTTACCATGCTGTTACCATGCTGTCACCATGCTGTTACCTAGCTGTTACCATACTGTTACCATGCTGTTACCATGCTGTTACCATGGTGTTACCATGATGTTACTGTGCTGTTGCCGTGCTGTTACCATGCTGTTACCATGCTGTCACTATGCGGTTACCATGCTGTCACCATGCTGTTACCATGCTGTTACCATGCTATCACCATGCTGTCACCATGCTGTCACCATGCTGTCACCATGCTGTTATCATGCTGTCACCATGCTGTTACCATGCTGTTACTATGATGTTACCATGCTGTTACCATGCTGTTACAATGCTGTCATTATGCTGTTACCTTGCTGTTACCATGCTGTTACCTTGCTGTTACCATGCTTTCACCATGCTGTCACCATGCTGTCACCATGCTGTCTCCATGCTGTTACCATGCTGTCACCATGCTGTTACCATGCTGGTACCATGCTATCATTATGCTGTTACCTTGCTGTTACCATGCTGTTACCATGCTGTTACCATGCTTTCACCATGCTGTCACCATGCTGTCACCATGCTGTTACCATGCTGTTATCATGCTGTCACCATGCTGTCACCATGCTGTTTTCATGCTGTTACCATGCTTTTACCATGCTGTTAACATGCTGTTACCTTGCTGTTACCATGCTGTTACCATGCTGTTACCATGCTGTCACAATGCTGTTACTATGCTGTCACCATGCTGTTATCATGCTGTCACCATGCTGTTACCATGCTGTTACCATGCTGTTACCATGCTGTCACCATGCTATTACCTAGCTGTTACCATACTGTTACCATGCTGTCACCATGCTCTTACCATGCTGTTAACATGCTGTCACTATGCTGTTACCATGCTGTCACCATGCTGTCACCATGCTGTTACCATGCTGTCACTATGCTGTTACCATGCTGTCACCATGCTGTTACCATGCTGTCACTATGCTGTTACCATGCTGTTACCATGCTGTCACTATTCTGTTACCATGCTGTCACCATGCTGTTACCATGCTGTCACCATGCTGTTACCATGCTGTCACCAAGCTGTTACTATGCTGTTACCATGCTGTTACCATGATGTTACTATGCGGTCACCATGCTGTCACTATGCTGTTACCATGCTGTCACCATGCTGTTACTATGCTGTCACCATGCTGTCACTATGCTGTTACCATGCTGTTACCATGCTGTCACTATGCTGTTACCATGCTGTCACCATACTGTTACCATGCTGTTACCATGCTGTTACCATGGTGTTACCATGTTGTTACTGTGCTGTTGCCGTGCTGTTACCATGCTGTTACCATGCTGTCACTATGCGGTTACCATGCTGTCACCATGCTGTTACCATGCTGTCACCATGCTGTCACCATGCTGTCACCATGCTGTCACCATGCTGTCACCATGCTGTTATCATGCTGTCACCATGCTGTTACCATGCTGTTACCATGCTGTTACTATGATGTTACCATGCTGTTACCATGCTGTTACAATGCTGTCATTATGCTGTTACCTTGCTGTTACCATGCTGTTACCTTGCTGTTACCATGCTTTCACCATGCTGTCACCATGCTGTCACCATGCTGTCTCCATGCTGTTACCATGCTGTCACCATGCTGTTACCATGCTGGTACCATGCTATCATTATGCTGTTACCTTGCTGTTACCATGCTGTTACCTTGCTGTTACCATGCTTTCACCATGCTGTCACCATGCTGTCACCATGCTGTTACCATGCTGTTATCATGCTGTCACCATGCTGTCACCATGCTGTTTCCATGCTGTCACTATGCTGTTACCATGCTGTTACCATGCTGTTACCATGCTGTTACTATGCTGTTACCATGCTGTTACCATGCTGTCACCATGCTGTTACCATGCTGTTACTATGCTGTCACCATGCTGTCACTATGCTGTTACCATGCTGTCACCATGCTGTCACTATGCTGTTACCATGCTGTTCCCATGCTGTCACCTTGATGTCAACATGCTGTCACCATGCTGTTACCATGCTGTTACATGCTGTCACCATGCTGTCACCGTGCTGTTACCATGCTGTTATCATGCTGTCACCATTATGTTACTATATGCTGTTACCATGCTGTTACCATGCTGTTACATGCTGTCACCATGCTGTCACCGTGCTGTTACCATGCTGTTATCATGCTGTCACCATTATGTTACTATATGCTGTTACCATGCTGTTACCATGCTGTTACCATGCTGTCACCATGCTGTTACCATGCTGTTACCATGCTGTTACCATGCTGTCACTATGCTGTTACCATGCTGTTACCATGCTGTTACCATGCTGTTCACATGCTGTTACCATGCAGTCACCATGCTCTTACCATGCTGTTACCATGCTGTCACTATGCTGTTACCATGCTGTCACCATGCTGTTACCATGCTGTTACCATGCTGTCACCATACTGTTACCATGCTGTTACCATGCTGTCATTATGCTGTTACCTTGCTGTTACCATGCTGTTACCATGCTGTTACCATGCTGTTACTATGCTGTCACCATGCTGTCACTATGCTGTTACCATGCTGTCACCATGCTGTTACCATGCTGTTACCATGCTGTCATTATGCTGTTACCTTGCTGTTACCATGCTGTTACCATGCTGTTACCATGCTGTCACCATGCTGTTACCTTGCTGTCACCATGCTGTTACCATGCTGTCACCATGCTGTCACCATGCTGTCTCCATGCTGTTACCATGCTGTCACCATGCTGTTACCATGCTGGTACCATGCTATCATTATGCTGTTACCTTGCTGTTACCATGCTGTTACCTTGCTGTTACCATGCTTTCACCATGCTGTCACCATGCTGTCACCATGCTGTCACCATGCTGTTACCATGCTGTTATCATGCTGTCACCATGCTGTTTCCATGTTGTTACCATGCTGTTACCATGGTGTTACCATGCTGTTACCATGCTGTCACCATGCTGTTACCTAGCTGTTACCATACTGTTACCATGCTGTTACCATGCTGTTACCATGGTGTTACCATGATGTTACTGTGCTGTTGCCGTGCTGTTACCATGCTGTTACCATGCTGTCACTATGCGGTTACCATGCTGTCACCATGCTGTTACCATGCTGTTACCATGCTGTCACCATGCTGTCACCATGCTGTCACCATGCTGTCACCATGCTGTTATCATGCTGTCACCATGCTGTTACCATGCTGTTACTATGATGTTACCATGCTGTTACCATGCTGTTACAATGCTGTCATTATGCTGTTACCTTGCTGTTACCATGCTGTTACCTTGCTGTTACCATGCTTTCACCATGCTGTCACCATGCTGTCACCATGCTGTCTCCATGCTGTTACCATGCTGTCACCATGCTGTTACCATGCTGGTACCATGCTATCATTATGCTGTTACCTTGCTGTTACCATGCTGTTACCTTGCTGTTACCATGCTTTCACCATGCTGTCACCATGCTGTCACCATGCTGTTACCATGCTGTTATCATGCTGTCACCATGCTGTCACCATGCTGTTTCCATGCTGTTACCATGCTTTTACCATGCTGTTAACATGCTGTTACCTTGCTGTTACCATGCTGTTACCATGCTGTTACCATGCTGTCACAATGCTGTTACTATGCTGTCACCATGCTGTTATCATGCTGTCACCATGCTGTTACCATGCTGTTACCATGCTGTTACCATGCTGTCACCATGCTCTTACCTAGCTGTTACCATACTGTTACCATGCTGTCACCATGCTCTTACCATGCTGTTACCATGCTGTCACTATGCTGTTACCATGCTGTCACCATGCTGTCACCATGCTGTTACCATGCTGTCACTATGCTGTTACCATGCTGTCACCATGCTGTTACCATGCTGTCACTATGCTGTTACCATGCTGTTACCATGCTGTCACTATTCTGTTACCATGCTGTCACCATGCTGTTACCATGCTGTCACCATGCTGTTACCATGCTGTCACCATGCTGTTACTATGCTGTTACCATGTTGTTACCATGATGTTACTATGCGGTCACCATGCTGTCACTATGCTGTTACCATGCTGTCACCATGCTGTTACTATGCTGTCACCATGCTGTCACTATGCTGTTACCATGCTGTTACCATGCTGTCACTATGCTGTTACCATGCTGTCACCATACTGTTACCATGCTGTCACCATGCTGTTACCATGCTGTTACCATGCTGTCACTATGCGGTTACCATGCTGTCACCATGCTGTTACCATGCTGTTACCATGCTGTCACCATGCTGTCACCATGCTGTCACCATGCTGTCACCATGCTGTTATCATGCTGTCACCATGCTGTTACCATGCTGTTACTATGATGTTACCATGCTGTTACCATGCTGTTACAATGCTGTCATTATGCTGTTACCTTGCTGTTACCATGCTGTTACCTTGCTGTTACCATGCTTTCACCATGCTGTCACCATGCTGTCACCATGCTGTCTCCATGCTGTTATCATGCTGTCACCATGCTGTCTCCATGCTGTTATCATGCTGTCACCATGCTGTCACCATGCTGTTTCCATGCTGTTACCATGCTTTTACCATGCTGTTAACATGCTGTTACCTTGCTGTTACCATGCTGTTACCATGCTGTTACCATGCTGTCACAATGCTGTTACTATGCTGTCACCATGCTGTTATCATGCTGTCACCATGCTGTTACCATGCTGTTACCATGCTGTTACCATGCTGTTACCATGCTGTTACCATGCTGTCACCATGCTGTTACCTAGCTGTTACCATACTGTTACCATGCTGTCACCATGCTCTTACCATGCTGTTACCATGCTGTCACTATGCTGTTACCATGCTGTCACCATGCTGTCACCATGCTGTTAACATGCTGTCACTATGCTGTTACCATGCTGTCACCATGCTGTCACCATGCTCTCACAATGCTGTCACCATGCTGTCACCATGCTTTCACCATGCTGTCTCCATGCTGTCACCATGCTGTCTCCATGCTGTCACCATGCTGTCACCATGCTGTCACCATGCTGTCTCCATGCTGTCACCATGCTGTCACCATGCTGTCACCATGCTGTTTCCATGCTGTCACCATGCTGTTACCATGCTGTTACTATGCTGTCACCATGCTGTCACTATGCTGTTACCATGTTGTCACCATGCTGTCACCATGCTGTCACCATATTGTCACAATGCTGTCACTATGCTGTTACTATGCTGTCACCATGCTGTCACACTATGCTGTTACAATGCTGTCACCATGCTGTTACCATGCTGCCACCATGCTGTTACTATGCTGTTACCATGCTGTTATCATGCTTTCACCATGCTGTTACCATGCTGTTACCATGCTGTCACCATGCTGTCTCCATGCTGTTACCATGCTGTCACCATTCTGTTACCATGCTGTTACCATGCTGTTACCATGCTGTTACCATGCTGTTACCATGCTGTCACCATGCTGTCACCATGCTCTTACCATGCTGTTACCATGCTGTGACTATGCTGTTACCATGCTGTCACCATGCTGTCACTATGCTGTTACCATGCTGTTACCATGCTGTTACCATGCTGTCACGATGCTGTTTCCATGCTGTTACCATGCTGTCACCATTCTTTTATCATGCTGTTACCATGCTGTTTCCATGCTGTCACCATGCTGTTACCATGCTGTTATCATGCTGCCACCATGCTGTTACTATGCTGCCACCATGCTGTTACTATGCTGTCACCATGCTGTCACTATGCTGTTACAATGCTGTAACCATGCTGTTACCATGCTGTTACCATGCTGTCACCATGCTGTCACCATGCTGTCACCATGCTGTTACCATGCTGTTATCATACTGTCACCATGCTGTTACTATGCTGTTACCATGCTGTTATCATGCTGTCACCATGCTGTTACCATGCTGTTATCATGCTGTCACCATGCTGTTACTATGCTGTAACCATGCTGTTATCATGCTGTCACCATGCAGTTACCATGCTGTTACCATGCTGTCACCATGCTGTCTCCATGCTGTTACCATGCTGTCACCATGCTGTCACCATGATGTTACCATGCTGTTACCATGATGTTACCATGCTGTTACCATGCTGTTACCATGCTGTTACCATGCTGTCACCATGCTGTCACCATGCTGTCACCATGATGTTACCATGCTGTTACCATGCTGTTACTATGCTGTTACCATGCTGTTACCATGCTGTCACCATGCTGTCTCCATGCTGTCACCATGCTGTTACCATGATGTTACCATGCTGTCACCATGCCAAGGCAACCTCTCATTCCCCTGATAGGTGGAGAGTTGCCCATATAGGCGGAGCTCCTCGTTCCTGACATCAGAGATATTTCAAAAATCTGGATCAGTCTGTATCAGATCCGTTGCAGCTCCGTTTTTAGAGATTTGGGTATGGAGGAAAAGAGAGAGGGTTGTGTTTCCTGACACCTGGTGAGTTCCCTGACACACCGGGGACATATATTCATGTATACAAGACGTACAAAAGTGCATTTTGCATGATAGGTCCCCTTTAAATAGAACACATATCCGAAGACTCTTTAGAGTTTTCTGGTTTCTCTGGATGCTCCTCCTCATCTTCATCTTGCTCCTCTTCATCAAGGGTGCTGCCCTTCTCGCCTTATATAAAAACATACAGAAATAAGTTCTTTCCACTTCACATTTATAAAAAGTTGTTTGTAGGATGTTTTTTAAAAAGAGGATACTGTATAGAGAACATATGTGCAAAACTCCAGTTGAAAAACGTGCTATTCTAATATCTATCACCCACATTTATATCATATAAATGAGGAAAACATAATGCCATTAACGAAGTACGCCGGGCTCGGTAGAATTCCAAGTATGCTGGACATTGGAACAGTACAATCAATGACGTAGTATGCTTGACTTAGTGGCTCTGGAGCAGCTTTACTCGAGATTGACACCCCTTGTCTGCACTGACGAGTTTCTTTTCTATAACAGAGCAACAGAAGAAGCACACTGCATTATCACTTTCTCTTATATAGTGAAGCTTTTTAGAGACTGCTTACACCAGCGTTTCTCAAAGTGTGGGGCGCGCCCCACTGGTGGGGCGCAGAGATGTGATAGGTGGGTCGCGAATGGACGCGATGAACAGACAGGAGTATTTAACATTTTTTGTAAATGTTTGGACCTCAGGCCGGAATCGAACCTGGGTCCTCGCGGGCGGTAGTGGATTATTACAGCCGGAGACTTGGTGGACTTTCACAGCACCACTGCACCGGACCTGCCGGAGCCGCCGTTGCGAGGCTCTAGCGCAGGGGTGGGGAATCTCCGGCGAGACCATTTGGTATGGCCTTCGAGGTAATTTATAAACACACGCAAAAAATAAAAAAATTAAAGAAATCTAGACCGCAAAATAATTAAACAAGCGAGTGCCTGTTTTTCCCATGGGAGCCTGCCTGCAGACCTCCACTCTCAGGACAGTTCCGGTGCAGACCTCCACTCTCAGGACACCTCCAGGAAGTGACGATTCTAACGCGTTTTTTTTCCCGCCCACCGAAGGACCCCCCCAGCCTGATTCTCGTAAAAGTTTTTTGCTCAAATGACACCATGGAGGAATGTAACGGGAGTTGACAGGGGACTCCTCACGAGTGCCTATTTTCGGACACTTTTTTTCACTTTTCCCCGGTTTCATTATTTTTCTTTGGCTATTTCGGGGACATTGCCCGGTCTCCGGTGTCCCCCCACGGCCTGTGTCCAGCCCCCCCCCCACACTCATCCATATATTAACGGATTTTGACAATTTTTGTTGCATTTTTCTCCTCTCCTCTCACTGATCGAATGGCAAACGCGACCCACTGTCGGAGGGCCTCCGCGCCGGTCGATATGAAGCGTGACCAAGATACACCGTCCAGGGGTCCCACGGGTCCCGCAGCGGGGTGGAAGTTCCCAGCTGGAACCTCCCCAGCTCCGCCGCGGTGCACCCGGCAAACACGGTTGTTTCTCGAACCTTCCACGGTTGTCTAGCGGGTGTAACTAAAATACAAGATGTTGTATTTATATATATAAATAAATAAATATATCTATATAGAGATATATATATATATATATATATATAGATAGATAATAAGTGTCGGTACGATTTTACTTTGTATTTGCGTGCATTTCCTGTTCGGAGAGTGGCCCTGCGGCTTTACTGATAGTAACTACAATACAAGGTGCATATATATATATATATATATATATATATATATAATAAGTGTCACGATCCGTCACGATCCGTCACGATCCGATTTTATTTTGTATTTGCGTGCATTCCTGTTTGGAAAGTGGCACTGTACTGATAGTGGTGATTTTATTTTGGAATTCTTAGCGTGCACTTCCTGTACTGACAGTGGAGGTGTCCTGAGAGTGGATGTCTGCACCGGAACTGTCCTGAGAGTGGAGGTCTGCAGGCAGACCCCTCTCGTTTTTCCTGGCAACGGTCATGGTCCTTGAACACAATACGAGCCTAACGTGTCATCACGTGGTACAGTATATGTCTCGTCTGACAGGGGTGAAATTCTGATGGAGAGGAGAGCACCAGAACGCCGCTCCGGGACTTAAAAAAATTGCAGTACCCATAAGTCCGTACACATGCTGCAGTTTTTGCGTGGCTTTGTCTTTAGTTGAAAACCCAGTGGCGATCTGTCATACTGATCATACAGACAATAACTTTGTTGTTATTAGCATCTGGTTAGCTAGCTAGGCTAACGAATATAAGAAGCTTTTTCTCCAACCAGTGAGGGAAAGGCACATGTCACATCTTTATATGATCATTATAGTTATAAAAAACAAGAGAATAAAGTAAACGGGTATAAAATACTATATGACAGTAAAAAAAGTTGTTATTAATAAACAAGAATACAGTTTGAAAGGAGAGTGATTTGTAAAATATCCATAAAGAAAAAGTAAATCTGCTTCCAGTTCTGTTTCATCTGGTGTTGAGAGATGTGTCCATAGATCTACTCATGTTACTCTCAAAGTGCACCAGATTGATGCTTTCAACTTCAATATTTAAAAATAAATCTTCCCGGAGGAGCATGCCCCCCGGATCCCCCTAGAGGAGGTTAGGTCCCCCCCCCCACTTAAATCATGTCCACATGGATAGGAAACTAAATACATTTGCACACATCTTGTGTCCATATCTTTCTGTTTTGGTGGTCACGCCACACCGTGCACGTGAATGCATGCGTGAGTCATGGTGAGATATCTGGATTAAGAGGTTGCTTTTTCTTTGCACAGCATGAAAGAAAGGTGAAATGCATTCATTTCACCTTTCTTTCATTCACCTTTCTTTTCTCTTGAATTCTTTCTCTTGATTTTAGTATTTTCAAGCAGAGGTCAATCATTTGTATGGCCCTCGGAGGATGTTGAAAACATTGAAATGGCCCTTGAGAGGAAAAAGGTTCCCCCCCTGGTGTAGAGTGACACGAAATCCATCATTTGTTTGACAATATGCAAATAAACCACAGTCCTGCAGCTGTCTGTCGCACATGGTGCCATTAATACACACATAGGTATTCATATATGAAAATCAGATAATAGAGAATCAGAGAGCACGGAGAAACAGATCATCAATAACACCGTAACAAGGGGAGTGTTCTTTAATCAATATAACATTTAATATAATTAAAATATCTGCTTTTCAATGTTTTGACCATGTTTGTAAAAATAATGAATCATCAATACCATTTTAACTATTTTTCTAAACCTTAATTGACTGAATATACATATATATAAATATTCTGGAATTGTATTATCACATGCTTGAATATAAGAATCTGCATAAAATAAATAAAAAGCTGCTTCTATATACAAACACTGAAACTAATGATGGTGTTTGTATGGTTTTATTGCTTTAATAATGTGGAAACGAAGGTAGACGTGATTTATTTAAACGCTTTTCCATATTTTATACATAGGCATACGTTTTATACAATTAGATTAAATATATGTATTAAATGCAAGATGATTAAACACAAAACGTGACATATACAGTATGTGTTTTGGTTGAAAAAGCTTTTACATTAAGAATATTTTACATAATTTAATCATTCGGGGAAGTCTTTCAGTGCCTCTTCGGCTGCTAAATGGTGGAGGAAAAATCTTTCTCCTGTAAGAAAATGTAGATGTTGATGTAGAAGAGGGGACACATGTTGATGAAGAAGAGACATGAAGAAGTGGATTTTGCTGAATAAGTTTTAAAACGCTTTGCAGAAATCTCCACATCATAATGTGGAGGAAATTCTTAAGAGAAACTGATAAATGATTAATGGACAAAGTTTGTCTTTTGTTATATTTAATAAAGTAATAAAGAAATTCCATATAGAATTAAAATCAATCCCAAATGCAGGAACAGAGCAGCTTCATCATCAGGATGAAATGGCTTCGACCCCAGAACACAGCTTACAGTCTCATTATATGTAGAGAGAATATCCAACTGGTCCCACCCTTAAATTCTCTCAGGCATTATCTAAACATCCCCATCATTAAACTAAACCATTAAACCTCCCAGTGCTCAACCTTTTGCAAATCCACCTTTTGCCCTTCCTGAAAGGTCAAACATATGTCCCTGTGAAACACACACAGGACTAAGACTTCAGTTTAACAGAGTACAAGGCAATCAGAGTAAACAACATACTCTATACAAATGATTTAATGATTATATGAACATTTTACCCTACAAAGAAACCCACTTTATGATTCTTGAAGCTTACTTACAATCAACAAAAATACAGAGATAACGAATTAGAGCACGGCCACAGCTTTTCACTCCAGAAATCAAGAGGTGGTGTTAATATGGAGATTACCCTGCTGAACTAAACGTCCAGGTATCATAAACGTGTGTTTGTATTTTCTGTAAAAATCCAAAATCACATTGGCTTTTTGTGAAAGGAACCAGCCTTCAGGGTCAAACATAGAAATACAACATCCCTGCACCATATTTATTATATCTTGTACATTTTGTTCCGATGTTAAGACACATAGAATTCATTTTGTTAGATTCAGATTTGTTTTAAGGCTTTTTGGATAGTTTTAAGTGTTTTCAGCTTGTTACTGCATAATATACAAACTCTCTTCAATTAAAAACGTCCTCTATAATATATCCATATTATCTTATGATTGTACCTGTTTTTCAAACGGTTTGTGAAGAAAATAACAGTTTAATTAAAGGATTTGATTACTTTTGGTCAGTGGTGTACTAAGTAACTTAGTATCTCAGAGGTACTTGTACTTTACTTGAGTATTTCCATGTTATGCTAATTCTACTCCTCTACAGTTCAGAGGTACATGGTGTACTTCTACTCCACTACATGTATTTAATACCTTTAGTTACTTCACAGATGTGGATGAATGATGTGAAATCTAACCAAGTGTTGAATCAGACTTTAGTTCCACCTGGAGTATATCCACCAGCTACCCTGCAGTCTACAAAGTACTTCAGACTAGCTGCACCTTCACCAGCTACCCTGCAGTCTACAAAGTACTTCAGACTAGCTGCACCTCCACCAGCTACCCTGCAGTCTACAAAGTACTTCAGACTAGCTGCACCTTCACCAGCTACCCTGCAGTCTACAAAGTACTTCAGACTAGCTGCACCTCCACCAGCTTTGAGAACACTTTCATGATCAATCATTATAAAACATAAATATATATTATTCTGAAATGGACCAATCTGCACAACGACTACTTTCACTGTCTTTCACTATATTTAGATGAGAATACTTTCTACTTTCACTTGAGGAACATTTTGAATGCAGGACTTTTACTGTAACAGAGTATTCCTACACTCTGGTACTTCTACTTTTACTCAAGTACAATGACTGAGTACTTCTACTTTTACTAAGTACAAGATCTGAGTACTTCTACTTTTACTCAAGTACAAGATCTGTGTACTTCTACTTTTACTCAAGAACAAGATCTGTGTACTTCTAATTTTACTCAAGAACAAGATCTGTGTACTTCTACTTTTACTCAAGTACAAGATCTGAGTACTTCTACTATACTTTTGGTGTTTCTGCTTATTGCATCAGGGCTTTAAAACTAAAGTGAGCTCTAGTATTTGCAGGATTTAAGACGCTACATCTCGTCATGCTGTTGAGCTCTCGCTGCCTCTTCGTTAATATTTGTAGCCGCCCTGATGGCGGACTTCATGGCCGTCTCGATCCAGGCGTGAGGAACGGCGGTGTGTTCCCCGGCAAAGTGCACCCTGCCTTCACTTCTGAACAGCTCCTCGGAGTAGTGGTATAAATGCTGGTAGGGAGCGAAGAGAGCAAAGGCGCCCAGGCTGTGAGGGTCGGTGCTCCACTTCTTCACCACCATCCCGGTGCAAAGAGACCACACTTTGTTCCCGTGGATCTGCTCCAAGTCTCTCAGCGCCAGCTCCTTTTTCAAAGATTCAAAGATTCAAAGGTTTTATCATCATATGCTCAAAGCTAAAGTGTAGAAATTACAATTCTTCTGACCTGAGCTCCTCCAACAATGCAACATTTATAATAAAATACAAAAATACAAAATAAAAAGTAGTGCAAGAAGTCTCTATACATGTCAATAGAATATGATATGTACAAGAACAGAATATGAAATTAAATAATATACATTAAGACAAAATTAAATACGGTTTATTGCGCTGATTTCTATTTCGATAAATAATATAAAAACATAATTATGCTGACAATATACTTTATTTTAACAATTTATATTGTGACTTTTTTCCAAAGACAATGTATTATTCATTGACTCTATACTTTTTTTGTAAATTATATCATTTTTTACAAACTATACTTTGACTTTTTTCAGAAATATTTTTCATTATTTTTCAATAGTTTAGAGATAAACAGTTTTTATTATGTTTTTTTCGATATTTTTTTGAAACTACTTTCTATTTCAACTTGGATGAAATCAAATAATGTAAAGTAAGACAAAATCAAATACGGTTTATTGCGGTGATAACTATTTATATAAATAAGTATATTGCAAGGTGACAAACAGGAATGTTTTTCGGGCACTTTACAGACCTTGAGGTCTTCGTCGCTCACTCCCAGGAAGAGGAGGGAGTCATCGGCCCAGGTGTAGGAAGCCAGCAGAACCCCGATGTTCTTATTGTTCGGGAAACTGTGACTTGGGTAGTAGATGAACCGAGAAGGACCGTCAGTGATGCTCTTCCCGCCTCTGATGCCGTCCTTCAACCAGAACTTCTCTCTAAAAGTGAGGATGATCTTAGTGGAGCTTCCGTAGTGGACGCCCCTCAGGACTTCCGTTTTTTTCTTGGTCAGAGGTGGAACAAAGTCCATGAAAAGGGCAGCTTTGGCCGTGGTGGTCACCAGGACGACGTCAGCATGAAGGTCAGTAAGGGGAAGTTCTCGATCGGTCTGATAGGACACGATGACCCCTCGATCTGTTTGGCGGATACGTTTCACCTTAGAGTTGAAGAGGATGGGGACGTGGAGGACATTGAGGAAAGCTGTGGTCAGCAGATCAGACCCGCCCGTCACCTCATCGTACCTGTAAGAGAAAACAATTGTAGTCTCCTTGTATCAGCCACAAATGTAGGTAATATGTGATCGATGACCTCTGGATTTCTCTATACAACCCAGTCTCACGGCATTTAATGTTGGGCTCTGAAGGAACTACAGCTCGGTCACATGACTCCACGTCACCACCGCTAAGCTAAAGGAGGCTAATGTTGGGCTATGAAGGAACTACAACAAGGTCACATGACTTCACGTCACCACCGCTAAGCTAAATGAGGCTAATGTTGGGCTATGAAGGAACTACAGCTCGGTCACATGACTCCACGTCACCACCGCTAAGCTAAAGGAGGCTAATGTTGGGCTATGAAGGAACTACAGCACGGTCACATGACTTCACGTCACCACCGCTAAGCTAAATGAGGCTAATGTTGGGCTATGAAGGAACTACAGCTCGGTCACATGACTTCACGTCACCACCGCTAAGCTAAAGGAGGCTAATGTTGGGCTATGAAGGAACTACAGCTCGGTCACATGACTTCACGTCACCACCGCTAAGCTAAAGGCGGCTAATGTTGGGCTATAAAGGAACTACAGCACGGTCACATGACTTCACGTCACCACCGCTAAGCTAAAGGCGGCTAATGTTGGGCTATAAAGGAACTACAGCACGGTCACATGACTTCACGTCACCACCGCTAAGCTAAAGGTGGCTAATGTTGGGCTATAAAGGAACTACAGCACGGTCACATGACTTCACGTCACCACCACTAAGCTAAAGGAGGCTAATGTTGGGCTATAAAGGAACTACAGCTCGGTCATATGACTTCACGTCACCACCGCTAAGCTAAATGTGGCTAATATTGGGCGTGATGACGTTTAATTGTCTCGTTTAGACACTTGTAAGCAACAGCCTTTTTTTGTACCAGTGGGGTATTATCTGACGTATTTTATGTCGTAGAACAAAACGTGAATATTTGATAAGCTTGTCTTCAAGAGGAGGAACAGTAAGTGGTTAATTTCCTCATTAAAGACTTATTGCTGCACTGCTCTAGCCCGTAAATGAATTCAGGAAAAAGTTAAACATTGAAACGGTACTTGATGGTGCTATTGACGTCGCTACGGATGTAGATAGCCTCGGTCAGAGCCAGGTTCATCAGGCTATCTTGGTTCAGTAGGTCTCCGATCATCCTTATCGCCTCCTGACTCATTTCTTCTCCATTCAGATAATCCTGGGAAACAGATGTTTTTTACATTATAGTCATTATCTTTAAATATTCTGTCTTTCATCAAAGCAAAAAGTGTTCTACCCTTGTACAACATGCATTGGAAGTACATACAATTAAAAAATTAAGAATTTAAATTACCTCCAAAGAGTACTGGTCGTACTTCTGGAGCGCAGCTTTGCAGCTATGTGCCTTCACATAATCTTTCACCTAGATAGAATATTATTAACATCTCAGCTGTTATTTGGTATTTGTACTCTATGCATATTGTGGGTGAGGAACAATACCAAGCGATAATAAATAAAACAAGTCATAGAAAATCTGAGTAGCAATCATTCAATATTGAATATTCTCTTTTGTGATATTGGTTAAATTAATTTGGCAGTATTATTATTATTTTCATATTTTTTACTTTTATATATAATCTTATTAAAATTATTATTATTAATATTATTATTCCATTTTATTGTGTTTATGTGCAATGTACCTTCTGCAGAGCTCCCTGCATTAGCTGGTCTGCAGACTTCCCCCTCTCGCTGTCCCACACGTTATACTCCAGGATGTTTGGATCAGCCTTCACAGCGGACGTCTTCTTCAGCAGCCCGTTCACCAGGATGAACGTGTTCACGTCCTCCATGATGAATGGATTCAGCTTCACCCCCAGTTCTTTAGCAAACCAGCGGACGATGCTGCCAACAGACGCATTCACATGTTTCAGACTTAAAGGTCTCCCATCATGCAAAATGCACTTTTTGAGGTCTTTTCTACAGAAATGTGTCCCCGGGGTGTCCCTGGTGTGTCCCTGGTGTGTCCCCGGTGTGACCCCGGTGTGTCCCCGGTGTGGCCCCGGTGTGACCCCGGTGTGTCCCCGGTGTGACCCCGGTGTGACCCCGGTGTGACCCCGGTGTGACCCCGGTGTGACCCCGGTGTGTCCCCGGTGTGACCCCGGTGTGACCCCGGTGTGTCTGGAGACTCTCTAAGTGTCAGATAATATACCCCTCTCTCTTTTCCTCTGTACCCACATCTCTAAAAACGGGGGATCAACGGAGCTGATCCAGATTTACTGCGTCTTGACGACATTTCTAAAATGTGGGCGGGCTTTACCCCCACGGGCCAATCAGAAACGTTGCTGTCAGAAACAATGAGATGTGTTTTGGACGTAATACGGTCTGTGTTTTCATTAGCATGCTAACACTCAGAGCCAGTGGTGTAGTGGGCGTTGGACACCGTACCACCACTTATTTCTAATAAATATAAAATCATTGCCAGTGTTATCAGTTCCAATTGTATTTGTTGTAATAATGACGAAAAACATAGTAATTTCACAGTAATTATAATAAAATGTAGCATGTGTGTGTGGGAGGGGCAGCATTGTGTGTGTGTGTGTGTGTGTGTGTGTGTGTATGTGTGTGTGTTTGTGTGTGTGTGTGTGTGTGTGAAGAAGCAGGAAATCAAAAGGAAGTCACCTTGTGGTAAACCTGAGAGAGAAAAAGAGTTTGAGCTCCATCCTGTTTCAGAGAGAATCCTTGATGTGGTTTTGATTTTTAAAGCTACAGACCCAGAATCAGCACTTTAGTTACAGCTGAAATAGAGGGACTTGAGGCTAGAATGGGTGATCTGTTTGGTATTTTGAGCAAAACACTTCACTTTATACATTTTTGATAGATCTGAAACCTATAATATATGCCTTAATAGGAGACCTTTACGGCCCGTCTACACAGCTGCATTAAACAAATCTTCCAACGCTTCTCCAACGCTTCTCTGCCCATTCACTTTGAATGGGGTGACGTCACTTTGCCTCGTTTTTCGCCGAACTGCATTGTGGGGAAGCAAAGCGAAGATTTCCTGGATTTTCAGGATTCAAAAGTTGAGCAATGTTCAACTTTTGAAGCTGAGCTGGAAGAGTCAGCCAATCAAATCCCGTTTATGCAAATCTGACAGTAGAAGCGCGAGCCAATCAAACCGCGTGTAAGCAGGGAGAGCCAGACCGCAGTTCATTTCCTCATATTCCAAACGAGAAATGACGGTAGCAAATCACCCGGTTCTTTACGACCAGACTATTAATGGGATACAAACCGGAGGAACCAGGCATGGAGGGAGGAGGCAGAGACAGTGGGGGAAACTGGTAGGTTTTCGCCTGTTTGGGGAGTTTATATATATATATATATATTGCTCGCATAAAATCACCGGGGTTTTTAGCTTTGTATGTCGGGGTCGGGAGATTCATGTGATTGGTTGTTGGTCGCGTTGCTTGCAAAAAATCCCCAAGCTTTCAGACACGCCCAGCTCCAAGATGTTCAAGATTTTTTCAAAGCTGCTGTGTGGACGTTGCAGCATCTGATATTTAAGAAGTGTGTTACATTTGAAATGGCAGAAAGTCTGGCTGCAATTTCCAGATATTAAAAGAGGTCCTTTGAGATCCTCTGGTAATTATCAAATAGTAGCAGTTAAGTGAATACTGTTCAAACAATACCTGTGTTTGTGTTTTATATTGATTTATCTGTTTTATATCCTTTCATAAATGTGAGGACTAAAATGGCGGTAGACAAAGGGCTGTTAAGGGTTTTATTGCTGTGGGGGAGTTGGAGCAAGACCCCACTGTGGTCTCTGGAATGTGGGGGGGATGTGTGTGTGTGTGTGGAGGCTGCAGAAATAGGAGACAGTGAATGTCAGAGGTGCTTGTTTGAGATGACCAGAAAAGACGACCAGTTAAACTCCACCCCTTCCTGTTTCTGTTGGTATGAAAGGCTATTCAGCCTTTTGCTCTCTCTCTCTTCTCGCGCCGCTTGGACCGGAAGGTCGTGCCGGCCTGTGAGCAGGGGCCAGGAATAGGCCTACTCCTGACATTATGCATATGATATAAAATGGTTTTGTATGGTAATGTATTGATTGTATTGCATTGTTATATTACCATTAAATAGATTATTGTTAAACGGTTAATTGTATGCTCTGGATTTCCTTCCTGTAAGATAACCAGCTTGTTTAGGGATGCGCGGAGATTTGAAAATGCGGACTAGTTGTCCATTCAAATTTCTAACAAATGGTGCCCCGACCTGCCTGAATAAACAGAGCTGTGGAAGGATTCAGACGACCGGAATGGGTCGGGAAACAAACGCTTTCAAACACCTCAGACAATCAGCAGGGCCCTGCAACTACAAATAAGGTAAAAAAAACAGATTGTCTGTAGGCGTTTCACAGTGTTTTTGAAGTTTAAATGGAATATACAATGCATATTTTACTATGTTAGGAAAGTTATATAAAACACGTGAACGTTGATCGCAAGGTAGACAGAAAGTCTTGCGTAACGAAAAGTAAAAGCGGTTTGTCGTGGACCTCAGGTAGTTTATTCCTGAGTGGCGTGGAAACGGTGCAGTTCGTGGGTTGCGAGGTGAAATTCCTGGACAACGAAACCTGGAAACTCGATATTTTAGATCAAGTCGCCATTTAAAACTGGGGTTAAATAGCAGACTAAGGCCAAAAAGCTAAGCGCCAGCGGTCTGCTATATGTTCAATTCCTGGGAGAAGAACGCAAACGTCACCGAAATTGTGACGGGACCGGCTCTCGTTTCCCTTGTCTGTAAAAATTCATTTGAAAAGCAAACGTGTGATAAAAGGCTCGCTAAGACCTGGGTTTTTCAAGGTTTGCTTGTCTGTTGAAATACACATCACATTATCAAGCTGGACAAACTGTACGGGGAATAAATCTGTGTGATTTTTACCTAAATAACCTGTGTGAGCGATTGTCTGTGGAACTCAGACAATCGCTCAGAAGAGTGAAGCTCATTTGTGCTCTGCTGCTGCCATCTAGTGGCTGAAAGGGGGGGAAGCACGTTAACGAAGTCAGATAAATAAAAGCGAAGTCAATATGGAACATCAGAAGAGTAAAGACAATTCTGAAATTCCAGGGAGTTACCGGGAGCAATGGGAACAGATTAAGAGATTGATTTTAAGTGGAATCAAACAGGGAGCTAAAGAAAAGGCTTGTATATTTAAATAAATAAGCTGTCTGTAGGTTGTCATTGTTGATTAGTAAAGACCTTGTTTTATGTTGGTAAATGTAATGGTACAAGAGCAAGCTATTCATCACAATTGTATTTTTAGGTTATGAATAAAACAAAAAGTAGTAGCCTAAGTGATAAGCAGAAGGGTTTTTGAACGCTTGTCAGTTTATGACAGGGGTGCTTAGGCCCGCTTCGGTTTTCAATGTGCGCCATCACGTTAAAACAGAGGATTGGTGGCATTCTCAGTTCATTGCTTGCTTCCACACGCCTTCCCCCTCCTTGTCTCTTTCACGACTTTAGTTAATGCATTAGAACGATTGTTAACTTGCCGTGTTTTTAGAAATCTAACTCACTGTTCCGGAACGGCCTTTCAAAATAAAAGCCAAAGGCCGCTGTTCGCCAGAGTTGCCTTCACAATAAAACAGTAATTAGCTTAACAATATATTTAACTTATATTACATCCTTAAATATTGATTTTAGTTCATTACAGATCTAACCTGCTTGTAACACAACTTAGATAAACAATTTCAAAAAGAATAGAATAAGCAAGTGGTTAAAGGGGGTTTCCTGTCTGGCTCATTTGATTTAGAACTGAAGTAAGGAAGAATAGTGTTTTATGAGAACTGTCATTCCTCATGGTTTCTAAAGATAAAAAGGAGATTTTACAATGTGGTTTTACTACTTTTAATGGAGTAAAGAATCTGGGTAGACTACTGCCATTGATTTGTTTTAACATTCACATGTTTCAGCATTCCTGACCATATAGACACTCAGCCGTTTTTTTTTGTAACCCGTTGGGAGAGATTTAAATTGAGTTTTTCTCAGTAGCTGAATGTGATTACAGCAGCATTGGATAGTTCTGCACCACCTTTTGGGTTCTCTGAATCAGTGTGTTGGTGAAGAGTTGCTTACTGCGAACAGAAGAAGTGTGCAAAGAACGTATCTCTGAGGAGATATTGACATTATGCTTGTGCCTCGTTGTCAAGGCAACAGTGGTGTGAAGAGGTGCTGCGTTTTGGGGGATTTCTGCCGTACAGAGGACAATGTGTGTCTGCCAAGTGATTCCTTCCCTCATCTCAAAGCCAGGGAGAGTTTCCTTGGTGCCCACTGACCAGGGCCGGTCCTAGCTTTTTTGGGGACCCTGCCACTGACTACAGCTGCAGAGGACAACGTGTGTCTGCTGATTGTAGCACATTGATCCAGAGGTTCCTTCCCCCTCAGGACATCCCAGTGCAAGAGTTTCATTGATCCTATTGACTACAGCTGCAGAGGACAACGCATCACTGACTGTTCACATTGTGACAAGATCTTGAGACATGCTTGTCTCAGATTGTTCTGGAGGAATGATGCAATGATTTTACAGCATAATTGTGCAAGAGTTTCCCAGGGGGTGGTGTAGAAACCTTAATGCTTAGTGTTTAGATAAGAGGCTGTTGGTTCAAATGATGGTCTGGAATGCTGAAAAGATTAAAGTTTAATATTTTTGGTTAGCAAACAAGACATCTGATTATTATGTCACACATAATAATCTTGTTATAGAAACTTGCTATGGGTAAAACGTGTGGTTGTTATACCATTGTTATCATGAACAAAAGATAAATAAGGAAATAGTATCTGCTTAAAGATGAATGGATTTCATATCCTAGAGGGGATTCGTTATTGTGAATACTTCACAAGGTATCTACTAATGTATTGTGGACCATAAATTAGTCAATTGGTAAATACAAAATAGCAGAAAAGAGGAGAAATATTAAAGTGAAGTGGAAAATCATTCTAAAACACACTGATAGAAAAGGGGGGGGGGCATGAAGGAAGTATGCACTGGACTTTTTATTCGTGTGTGAATTTGGTAGTGTTTTAATTTGTTACAGTATTGATCAGTTCAAATGGAGAGTTTTAGTAACAGCTCTATAAGATCAGATAAATATTTATTTATATAGTTCATGTTGAAGGGAAAGCTGGTTCTAAACAAAATATAGTTTTTCAATTTGAGGTACTGGTTTCACCATTGTGGCATAGTTATTACCATAGGAGGGCTTTCGGATGGACATACGAAATGACTTCTGTTTTTAAATCCTTGATGAAATAGGGAGTAATTGTTGCATGTTCGGACACCCAGAGTTCCACGCACTGTTAAAGAGGGTAACATTGTTCTTTAAGTGCACCAGAATTGAAGATAAATTGATAGAATGAGTTATGGAATACATAGCAGAGCTTTACAGATCCTAGTAATGTTTTGACACAAGATAATAGTGATGTACACAAGTTTCTGAAATAGATCTATTAGTCATTTTAATACTAATTAGGTGTAAATGAATTGCAGTAATAGTAGTAGTACAATAAGGAAGTGGCATTTATTGGCTAACACTTTTCAGGGAATTTGGGAAACCGCTGTTCCAATGAAAAGTTAGAGATATCTTGAACATTATAGTTGTAATTGTGAATTAATAAATGATGGCGCTCCATATATACAGATTTTTATAGACGGAGGATGCTGGCCGGTGCTGGAAGATCGGAGTCTCTGCAGAGCATGACACATGGCCAAAAAGACTGAGACCAACTGACCTTTGACCCTGACCGACAAGGTAACTTGGGAAGGCACTGTCAATGACTGACTCTGAGGTGTACCTGACCAAACCTGACTTTACAACCTGACAGTGTGAGTGTGAGTGAGTGTATGTCTGCACCTGATCAGTGCAACTGCATGATTTAAAACGAGGACTAATCAAGCATGTTTTGGACTCACACATTATCTTTGTGTGATAATAATGTGTGAAATGAGAGGTTTCCTAACATTGCACAAAAGGGGAAACCTTATCTAATCTGCTTGATGTTATTTCACTCCCACAGGAGGTGGCCGTTTGCAGAATGTGAAGCTCAAACTAAAACATGAAGATTCTGTTTCTTTTAGGACTGAAAGATGGAGAGAAACACTTACTGGAGTGTTTACTGTGGAAATGATGGATGTACATTTGGGAAAAATGTTTGGTATTGTCTTATAATCCATTATGACCTGAAGGTTTTCTTCCCATACAGTATTTTGTTTACACATGAGATAATGTGTAAAAAAGGGGGAGTGTAAACTTCACAATGTACATTTTTCATTTAAGGACTGAAAGGAACCGGCTGCTCCAACTCCATTGTTCAATCTGACCATTGATTGACAGTTTTAGAATTGACCTGCTCCATATCTGGGGATAAGAGGCTGTTTGATGAATGTTGACATGTCTCTAATATTGATTGAGTTATAGCAGGTAACACAGATAAAGAAGCAGTGGCCAAGGGGCTGCTGGGAGAGATGTAAGTCCAGAATGGAATACTGAAGAAGCTGACCTGTGAGTAATGTTTCAACAGACAACATCATGTAACCAGCCTGGTAAAGAAGTAAAAGCCATAGACTTAATTGTTTAGGTCATTATGGGGATATACATTTCATCTACATTTATAATAGAAAGACATTTGATGACAGTTTGTTGGAATTCTGTATTCATTTTTTCAGCGGGATAATATCTAAGAACTGACGGGTAAAAGCAGTATCACCAGGAAGCCATTCACTTTGTTAGTATTGTGATTTTGGTTGTTTTTGAATCCATAACATTAGTGTGGTTCTTTACCAGAAACATTAGCAGTTCATATTATATTTACATTTGTAATGGGATCTCAAGGATTTCATTTAAAATTAGACACAGATGCTTGTCAGAAATTCAGAGCTATTGAAATAGGTTATTTAGTTTACCTAAAGATGTTGGGGTTCTTATTTAGTTGGCACAGTCCAAGTATTAAGATTCTGAAGCTGCACAATTAATTTAGAAAACCTGTGCACAGACGTCTGTTGTTTTAAGACACCCCACCAACAGGCTCCAAGTGGCCACGCAGTGGTGGGTCAAACAGCCGAGGGCCCCGGAGCGTAGGCTTGAGGGATTTGTATCAGATTTCTCCACACAGGTTGTTGACGCCAAAAAGGGGACCCGAGACGCAGGAGGCTGACTGTCAGCCCCAGGCTCTCCGGCCCCGACCGCGTGACCCAGAGGACATCCCATGCCGTCCGCCTACAAGGAAAGGGGGACAACTGGTACCACTGGAGCCAGTGTGCGGTCGGGAAAACACCTGCGAGGACCCTAGACGACATCAGGACGGATCTGGCTCTCGTCATGGAGGTCGACTCGGATGCTGTCATCAGCGGACTGGAGGAGAAGGACCTCGAGGACATCCATCCAGCAGTCGTCCCAGGAGGCATCATCATCGGACCGGGGAAGGAGGATCGGGAGGACATCCATCCAGCAGTCGTCCCAGGAGGCATCATCATCGGACCGGGGAAGGACCTCGAGGACATCCATGCAGCAGACAACTTGGAAGCGGCTGGCAGTGGGCTGGGGGACTTGTCGAGGCAGCAGAGGAGTCTACTTCTCTCTGATCAGTTCCACCCGTGAAGGGAAAGCCGCATCCCCCCCTCCCTATCAGCTGTCGTGTGGGCTATTCCTTTGCGGGCAGGCGGGCTGATGATTCGCCACCAGGAGACTGCTTCTTAGCACTCAGCTGCCCCCTCATGGTTCCTTCACTGCCATGGGAAGTGATGTTCTGTTCCTTCACGATTTCAAATACTTTGGATCTCAGTTTCTGATGATATTGGAGAGGAATGACAATAGTTATGTTTCAAGTGCCTTGTGTAAGTTGCACTCTTTTAGGATAGTGCAAAAGGGGGATTGCAGCATCTGATA
>CM070489.1:852434-854934 GCA_036324585.1 Champsocephalus esox
TGTTTTTGTTGTTTGTTGTTTGTTTTTTGTTGTTGTTGTGTTTTTTTTTTGTTTTGGTTTTTTGTTTGTTTTTGTTTTTGCTTTGTTTTTTTTGGTGTGTGTTGTTTTTTGTGTTGTGTTTTTTTGTTTTGTGTTGTTTGTGTTGTTTTTGTGTTTTTGTTGTGTGTTTTGGTTTTTTGTTTTGTGTTGTGTGTTTTGTGTGTTTTGTGTTTTGGTTTGTTTGTTTGTTTGTGTTTTGTTTTTTGTTTTGTTGTTTTTGTTTGTTTTTGTTTGTGTGTTTTTTTTTGTTTTTGGTTTTGTGTTTGTTGTGTGTTGTTTGTTTTTGTGTGTGGTTTTTGTTGTTTTTGTGTTTTGTGTTTTTTTTTGGTGTTTTGTTTTTTTGTGGTTTTTGGTTTGTTTGTGTGTTGTGTTTTGTTGTGTGTTTGTTTTGTTTTTTGTGTTTGTGTTGTGTTTTGTTTGTGTTTTTTTGTGTTTGTTGTTGTTTGTTTGTTTTTGTTTTTTGTTTGTGTGTTTGTTGTGTTTGTTTGTTTGTGTTTTGTGTTTTTTTGTTGTGTTGTTTTTGTTGTTGTTGTTGTGTGTTTGTTTGGTGTTTTGTTTTTGTTTGTTTTTTGTTGTTTGTTTTGTTTGTTGTTGTTGTTGTTGTTGTGTGTTGTTTTTGTTGTTGTTGTGTGTGTGTTTTGTGTTTGTGTGTTGTTTTGTTTTGTTTTTGTTTTGTGTTGTTTGTTGTTGTTTGTTTTGTTGTTTTGTGTTGTGTTGTGTTGTTGTTGTTTGTTGTTTGTTTGTTTTTGTTTTGTGTGTGTGTGTTTTGTTTGTGTTTTGTGTTTGTTTTTTTGTTGTTTTGTGTGTGTTGTGTTGTGTTGTTGTGTTTTGTTTGTGTTTGTTGTGTTTGTTTTTTGTTTTTTTTGTGTGTTTTGTTTTTTTGTGTGTGTTGTGTTTGTTTGTTGTTTTGTTGTGTTTGTTGTTGTTTTGTTGTGTTTTTTGTTTGTTTGTTTGTGTTTTTGTTGTGTGGGGTGTGTGTTTTTTGTGTGTGTGTCTTGTTTGTGGTGTTTTGTATATATGTGTGTTTTTATTTTATTTTATTTGTTTGTTATTTTGTTTTTTTGTGTTTTTGTGTGGGGTTATTTTTTGTTTTCTTTTTGTATGATTATTGTTTTTTAATGTGTTGGGTGGTGTTGTGTCTTTTTGTTGTGTGTTGGTTGTGGTGTTTGTTTTTGTTTTTTTGTGGTTTTCTGTTTTGTGTGTTGTTTTTTTGTGTGTTTTTGTGTGTGTTGTTTGGGTTTTTGTTTTGGTTTGTTTGTTTTTTGGTCTGGGTTGTGGTTTTTGTGTATTTTTGTGTTGTTTGTGGTTTTTTGTTGGTGGTCTGTTTTTTTGTTTATTTTTTGTTTTTTGTGTGTTTTGTTGTTGTTGTTGTTTTTTGGTTTGTGTGTTTTTTGAGTTTGTTGTGTTGTTTTTTGGTGGGTTGTTGGTGGGGTTTTTTGTGTTTGTTGTTTGTTGTTTGGTTTGTTTGGTGTGTGTGTGTTGTATTTTGTGTGTGGTTGTGTTTTTTGTTTTGTTGTGTGGTGTTTTTGTGGTTTGGTTTGTTGTGGTTTTGTTTGGTGTGTTTGTTTGTTGTGTGTGGTTTTGGGTTGTGTTGGGTGTTGTGTTGGTGTTTTTGGTTTGTGTGTGTTGTTTGTGTTTTTGTGTGTTTGTTTTGTGTTTTTGTGTGTTTTTGTGTGTGTGTGTTTTGTTTTGTTTTTTTGTTGTGTTGTTTTGGTGTTTGTATGTGTGTGTTGGTTTTGTGTTTTGTTGTGTTTGTGTGTTTGGTGTGTTTTTGTGTGGGTTTGTTTTTTGTGTTTTTTTTTTGGTGTGTTTGTTTTTTGTGTATGTGTGTTTTGTTGTGTGTTGGTGTGTTTTTGTTTGTGTTTGGTTTGTTGTGTGTGTGGTGTGTTTGTGTTGTGTTTTTAGTGTTTGTGTGTTGTTGTTTTGTGTGTCGTTTTTGTGTGTGTGTTGTGTGTGTTTTGTATGTGTGTGTGTGTTGTTTTTTGTGTGTTTTGTGTTTTGTGTTGGTTTTTTGTTTTGTTGTTTGTTTTTGTTTGGTTTTTGTTTTTGTGTTTTGTTTTTTTGTGTTTTTGTTTGTGGTGTTTTGTGTTCTTGTTTTGTGTGTTTTTTGTTTTGTTTTGTGTTGTTTTGTTTTTGTGTTGTTGTGTTTTGTTTTTGTTTGTTTTGTTTTTGTTTGTGTTTTGTGTTGTTTTGGTTTGTTGTTGTGTGTTGTTGTGTTGTTTTTTGTGTGTTTTTGTTTTGTGTGTGTGTTGGTTTTGTTTGTGTGTTGTTTGTGTGTTTTTTGTGTTTTTTGTTTTTTGTTTTGTTTGTTTTGTGTGTGTGTTTTTGTGTGTTTTTTGTTTGTGTGGTGTTTTTTTGTTTTTTTGTTTTTGTGTTTGTTTGTTTTTTGTTGTGTGTTTTTGTGTTTTGTGTGTTGTGGTTTTTTTGGTTTTTGTTTTGTTTTTTGTTTTGTTTTTGTGGT
>CM070489.1:859934-901918 GCA_036324585.1 Champsocephalus esox
GTGTTTTTTAGTTTTTTTTGTTTGTTTTTTTTGTTTGTTTTTGTGTTTGGTTTTGTGTTTTTTTGTTTTGTTGTGTTTTGTGTTTTGTGTGTGTTTTTTTTGTGTTTTGTTGTGTTTTGTTGTTGTTTTTTGTTTTTTTTGTGTTTTTTTGTGTCTTTTTTTTTGTTTTGTTTTGTGTTTGGTATTGTTTTTGTTTTGGTTTTTTTTGTGTGTTTTTGTGTGTTTTTTTTGTTTTTTTTGTTGTTTTTGTGTGTTGTTTGTTTGGTTGTTTTTTTGTTTTTTGTGTGTTTGTTGTGTGTTTGTTGTTTTTTTGTTTTTGTGTGGTGTGTTTTGTTTTATTGTTTTTGTGTTTTGTGTGTGTGTTTTTTGTGCTTTGTTTGTTTATTTGTGTTTTTTTTGTTTTTGTTGTTTTTTTGTTGTGTGTTTTTTTGTTTTTTTTTTTGTGTGTTTTTGTGTTTTGTTTGGTTTTGTGTTTGTTTTGTTTTTGTTGTGTGTTTTTTTTTTTTGTGTGGTTTTGTGTGTTGTTTTTTGGTGTTGTTTTTTGTGCTTGTGTGTGTTGTGGTTTTTTTTGTGTTGTTGTGTGTGTGTGTTTTGTGTTTTTGTTTGTTTTGTTTTGTTTTTGTTTGGTGTGTTTGTTGTTGTGTTGTGTTTTTTTGTTTGTTTTTGTTTTTTTGTTTTGTTGTTTGATTTTTTGTGGTTTGTTGTGTGTTGTTTTTGTTGTTTGTTTTTGTTGTTTGTGTGTTTTGTGTTTTTTTGTTGTTGTTGTTTTGTTGTTGTTTTGTGTTGTGGTTGTGTTTGTTTTGTGTTTGTGTGTTTTTTTTTTTTGTTTTTTTTTTGGTTGTTTTTTTGTTGTTGTTTGTGTTTTTGTGTTTTGTGTGTGTTTGTGTGTTTTGTTGTTGTTGTTGTTGTGTTTGTTGTTGTTTGTTTTTTTTTTGTTGTGTTTGTTTGTTGTTTGTGTTTTTGTGTTGTTTGTTTGTTTTTGTGTGGTGTTGTTGTTGTGGTGTTGTGTTGTGTGTGTTTTGTTGTTTGTTGTTGTTTTTTTGTGTTGTTTTTGTTGTGTTTTGTGTTGTTTTTGTGTTTTGTGTTTGTTTTTTGTTTTTGTTTTGTGTGTGTTGTGTTTTGGTGTTTTTTTTTGTGTTGTTTGTTGTTGTGTGTGTTTTGTTTGTTGTGTTTTGTTGTTTTTGTGTGTTTTTGTTTTGTGTTTTGTGTGTTTGTTGTTTGTTTTTGTTTTGTGTTTTGGTGTTTTTTGTTTTGTTTTTGTGTTTTGTTTTGTGTTTTGTTTTGTGTTGTTTTGTTGTTTTTTTTTGTTGTTTTTGTGTTTGTGTTTTTTTGGGTTGTGTTTTTTTTTTTGTGTTTTTTGTTTGTTGTTGTTTTTTTTGTGTTGGTTTTTTTGTTGGTGTGTTTTGTTTGTTGTTGTGTTTTTTTTTGTTGTTTTTTTTTGTTTTTTGTTTGTTTTGTGTTGTTGTTTGTTTGTTTGTTGTGTGTGGTTTGTTGTTTTTGTTTTTTGTTTTTGTTGTGTTTTTTTGTGGTTTGTGTGTGTTTTTTTTGTGTTGTGTGTTTGTGTTTTGTTGTTTGTTTGTTGTTTTTGTTTGTGTGTGTTTGTTGTGTTGTGTTTGTTTGTTTTTTTGTGTTTTGTTTGTTGTTGTGTTTGTTTGTTGTGTTTTTTTGTTTGTGTTGTGTTGTGTTTTGTGAGTTTGTTGTTTTTGGTTTTGTGTTTGTGTTTTTTGTTTGTGTTGTGTTTTTGTTTTTTTGTTTTTTTTGTTGTTTGTTTTTTTGTTTTTGTGTTGTTTTTGTGTTTTTGTGTTTTTTTGTTGGTTTGTTTTTTGTTTGTTTTTGTTTTTTGTTTTTTTTTTTTTGTTTGTTGTGTGTTTTTGTGTTGTGTGTTGTTTTTGTTTGTGTTTTGTGTTTTGTGTTTGTGTTTTTTGTGTGTGTTTTTGTTGTGGTTTTTTTTTGTTGTGTTTGTGTGTTTGTTGTGTGTTGTTTATTTTTTTGTTGTTTTGTTTTGTTTTGTTTTGTTGTTTTTGTTTTTGTATTTTTGTTGTTTTGTTTGTTTTGTTGTTTTTTTGTGTGTTGTGTTTGTTTGTTGTTTTTTGTTGTTTTTTGTTTTTGTTGTTGTGTGTTTTTGTTGTTGTTTTTTTGTTTGTGTGTTTTGTTGTTGTTTTGTTTGTGTTTTGTTGTTTGTTTGTTTTTTGTGTGTGTTGTTTGGTTGTTGTTTTGGTGTGGTTTGTTTTTGTGTTGTGTTTTGTTGTTTTTGGGTGTGTGTGTTGTTTGTTTTTGTTTTGTTTTTTTGTTGTTTTGTTTTTTTTGTTTTTTTTGTGTGTTTGTTGTTGTTGTTGTTTGGTGTTTTGTTTTGTTGTCTTGTTGTTTGTTTGTGTTTGTTTGTTTTGTTGTTTTTGTGTTTGTTGTTGTGTTGTTTTTTTGTTTTTGTGTGGTGATTTGTTTTTGTTTGTTTTGGATGTTATTTGTCTATCGCTCTCCCTCCCTGCTTCTCTCTCTCCGCTTCCTCCACATTTGTTCAGTGTTTGTAAGCTTTTTGTTGTGTTGTTGTTTGCTTTTGTGTGTTGTTGTTTGGTTTTGCTATGTTTGTGATTGTGTGTATGTTGCTGTGTTGTTTGCTTTTGTGTGATTCTGTTTGATTTTTATGTGAGCGTTTTTTGCCTTGTTTTTGTTTTTTGTGTGTCTGTGTTTTGTTGTTGTGCGTGTCCAGGTTTTGCTGTTTTTCGTGGTTTGTTGTGCCTTTGAATAGTTGCTGTTTTGTTGGGTTTTTGGTTGTGCTTTTTTGTTGTGTGTAGTTTTTTGGGTTTTGTTGCTTTTTGTTTGTTTGCTGTCTCTGGTGTGTTGATGGATGTGTGTTTGTGTTTGGTTGTCTTCGCATTATGTTGTGTTTGTGTTTTTTGTGTCTGTGTGGTTTCAGCGATGCTGGTGGTGTTGTTTGTTTAGAGTTTTTGTTGTCTTTGTGTGTATTTTTGGTTGCTTGTTTTTGTGGGTGTCTTTGTGTGTTTGTGTGTTGTATGTTTGTGTGTTTTTGTGTGTTTGTGTTTTGGTGTGTGTTTTTTTTGTGTGTGTGTTTGTTGTGTGTTTCTTTGTGTGTGTGTTGTTTTGATTTGTTTTTTGTTTTGTGTGTTTGTTTGTTTTTTTGTGTGTGGTTTTCTTTTGTTTGTGTTTTGTGTTTGTGTGTGTGTGTTGTTTGTTTTTGTTGTTTTTTGTGTGTTGTTTTGTTGTTTTGTGTGTTTTTGTGGTGTTTTTGTTTTGGTGTTTTTTGTGTGTTGTTGTGTTTGTTTGTTTTGTGTTGTTGTTTGTGTGATTTGGTGTTTTTGTTTTGTGTTTTTGTTGTGTTTTAGTTCTGGTGTTGTTTTTTGTGTGTTTGTTTGCTTGTTTGTGTGTGTGTGTGTCTGTGTTGTTTTTGTTTTAGTGTTTTGGTTGTTGTTGTTGTTGTTGTTGTGTGTGTGTTTTTTTGTGTTTGTTTTTGTTTGTGGTTTTGTTGTTTTTTGTGTTGTGTGTGTTTGTTTTTGTTTTGCTGTTTGGGTTTTTGTGTCATGTCTGTTGTTTGTATTGTTTGTGTTGTTTTTGTTTCTATGTTTATTTTGCTGTGTGTGTGGTTTGTGTTGTGTTTTGTTTGTGTTGTTTGTTGTTTTTTGTGTTGTTTTGTTTGTGTTGTGTTTTTTGTTGTGTGTTTGTTGTTTTGTCTTTTGTTGTGTTGCTGTTTGTTTTGTGTTTGTTTTTTGTTTGTGTTGTGTGTTTGTTTTATTTGTGTTGTGTTTTTTTGTTTGACTTTTGTGTTTTGTTTTTGTATTTTTGTTTTGTTTGTTGTGTGTTTGTGTTTTTGTTTGTGTGTTTGTGTGTCTTTTTTGTGTTTGTGTTTGTGTTTTGTGTGTTTATTTTTTGTTGTTTTTGTTTGTTTTGATGTTTTGTTGTAGTTTTGTTTGTTGTGTTTTGTTTTGTGTGTTGTTGTGTTGTGTTTGTGTGTCTGTTGTTGTTTTGTGTTTTGTTTTTTTTGTGTTTTGTTTTTTGGTTGTGTTTTTTGGTTTTGTGTGTGTGTTGTGTGTGTGTGTTGTTGTATGTGTTGTTGTTTGTGTTTTGTGTTGTGTTGTGTGTGTGTTTGTTTTTGTTTTTGTGTTGTGTGTTGTTGTTGTGTTTTTGTGTTGTGTTTTTGTTTTGTGTTATGTGTGTTTGCTTGTTTTGTTGTGTTTTGTGTTTGTTGTGTGTGTGTGTTGTGTGTTTTTTTTGTTGTTGTTTTGTTTGGTTGTGTGTGTTAATGTGTTTGTTTTTGTTGTTTGTTTTTGTTGTGTTTGGTGTTTTGTTTTTGTTTTTGTTGATGTGTTGTTGTTTTTTTGTTGGTTTGTTTTGTGTTTTTGCTTGTGTTTGTTTGTGTGTTTTTTGTTGTTGTGTGTGTTGTTTTGTTTTTTTTGTTTTGTGTTTGTTTGTTGTTTTTGTGTTGTTTGTTTTTTGATGTTTTGTGTTTTTGTTGTTGTTGCTTGTTCTGTTTGTGTGCTTGTGTGTGTTGTTTTTGTTTTTTGTTTTGTTTGGTTTGTGTTTGTGTGTGTGTGTTTTTTTGTGTGTCTGCTGTGTTGTATTTTGTTTTGTTTGTGTGTTTTGTTGTTTTTTTGTTTGTGTTTGTGTTTTATTTGTAGTTTGTTTGTGTGCTTTTGTTTTGTTTTGTTTGTGTGTGTTTTTGTGTTGTTTTTGTTTTGTTTGTTTGTTTGTTGGTTGTTTTGTGTTTGGTTTGTTTGTGTGGTGTTGTTTATTGTGTTGTGTGTTTTGTTTTGTTTTGTTGTTTTGTTTTGTTGTATGTGTTTTTTGTTTGTTTGTGTTTTTTGTGTTTTTGTGTGTGGTTTTTGTTTGTTTGTTTTTGTTGTTGTGTTTGTTTTTTTGTTTGTGTTGTGTTTGTGTTTGTGTTTGTGTCTTGTGTTTGTTTTGTGTTTTGTGTTTTGTTGTTTTTGTGTGTTTTTTGTGTTATGTGTTGTGTTGTTGTTCTTTGTGTTTGTGTTTGTTGTTGTGTGTTTGTTTTTTGTGTTGTTTTTTGTGTGTTTGTTTTGTGTATTTTTGTGTGTTTTTGTTTTGTTGTTTGTGTTGTTGTTTTGTGTTTGTGTGTTTTTTTTTGTTGTGTTGTGTTTGTGTGTTTTGTTTTTGTGTGTTTGTGTTTGTTTTTGTTTGTGTGTTTGTTTGTTTTTGTGTTGTGTGTGTGTTTTTGTGGTGTTGTTTGTTGTGTGTTGTGTTTTTGTTGTTTTGTGTTGCTGTTGTTGTTTTTGTTTTTGTTTGTTTGGTTTTTGTGTTTGTGTTGTTTTGTTTTTGTTGTTTGTTTGTGTGTGTTTGTTTGTTGTGTGTTTTTTGTTTGTTTTGTTGTTTTTGTGTTTTGTTGTGTGATTTTTGTTTGTTGTTTGTTTTGTTTGTTTTGTGTTGTTTTTGTTTTTGTTGTTTGTGTTTGTTGTTTTTGGTTGTTTGTGTTTTGTTGTTTTGTGTGTTGTTTGTGTTTTGTGTTGCTGTGTTGGTTTTTTGTTGTTTTTGTTGTTTGTGTTGTTGTTTGTTTGTTGTTGTTGTTTGTGTGTGTTGTTGTTGTGTTTTTGTGTTTTGTTTTTGATTTTGTGTGTTTTTGTGTGTTGTTGTGTTTGTTTGTTTTTGTGTTTTTGTGTGTGTGTGTTGATTGTTTGTGTTGTTTTTGTGTTTGTGTTTTTGTTTTTTTTTGTTGTTGTTTTGTGTTGTGTTTTTGTGTTTTGTGTGTTTGTGTGTTGTTTTGTGTGTTTGTGTTGTTTGTTTTTTTGTTGTTTTTGTGTTGGTTTTTGTTTTGTTTGTTTGTTGTTGTGTGTTTTTTGTTTGTGTTTGTTTGTGTTGTTGTTTTTGTGTGTTGTGTTTTGTTTTTTTGTTGTGTTTTGTTGTTTTTTTGTGTTTTTTGTGTTGTGTTTTTTGTGTTTTTTGATGTTTTTGTTTGTGTTTTGTGTTGTTGTTTGTTTTGTTTTGTTGTGTTTTTTTGTTTTGTTTGTGTTTTTTGTTGTGTTTTTGTTTTTGTTGTTGTTTTGTTTTTGTTGTTTTGTTTTGTTTGTTTTGTTTTTTGTGTGTTTGTGTTGTTTTGTTTTGTTGTGTTTGTGTTTGTTGTTTTTTGTGTTTTTTTTTGTTGTTGTTTGTTTTTTTTGTTTGTGTTGTTTTTTGTTGTGTTGTTTGTTTTGTTTTTTTTGTGTTTTTTGTTTTTGTTTTTGTTTTGTTTTTTGTTTTGTTTTTGTTTGTTTTTGTTGTTTTGTGTTTTGTGTTGTTTTTTGTTTTGTGTTTGTTGTTTTGTGTTGTTTTGTGTTTGTGGTTTGTTTGTTTTGTTGTTGGTTTGTTGTTGTTTTGTTTTTTGTGTTTTTTTGTGTTTGTTGTTGTTTGTGTGTGGTTGTTGTGTGTTTTTTGTTGTTGTGTTGTTTGTGTTTTTTGTTTGTTTGTTTGTTGTGTGTTGTGTGTTTGGTGTGTTTTTTGTTTGTTGTTGTGTGTTTGTTTGTTTTGTGTGTGTTTGTGTGTTTTGTTGTTGTTTGTGTTTTTGTGTTGTGTTTGTTTTTGTTTTGTTTTTGTTGTTTTGTTGTTTGTGTTGTTTTTTGTTTGTGTTTTTTTTGTGTTTTGTTTTGTGTTTGTTTTTGTTTGTTTGTTTTTTGTGTTTGTGTTGTTTTTGTTTGGTTTTTTGTGTATTTGTTTGTTGTTTTTTTGTTTTGTGTTTTGTTTTTTTTGTGTTTTTTGTTGTTTTGTTTGTTTTGGGTTTTTTTGTTTGTGTTTTTGTTGTTGTTGTTTGTTTTGCTGTTTGTTTTGTTTTTGTGTTGTGTTTGTGTTTTGTGTGTTGTTTGGTGTTTGTTGTTTTTGTTTTGTTTTTTGTTGTTTTGTTGTGTTGTTTTTTTTGTGTGTGTTGTTGTTTGTGTTGTGTGTTGTTTTTTGTTTGTTTTTGTGTTTTTTGTTGTTTTTTTGTTTTGTTTTTTTGTTTTTGTTTGTTTTGTTTTGTTTTGTTTTGTGTGTTTGGTTTTTTGTTGTTTTTTTTGTTTTTGTTGTGTGTGTGTGTTTTTTGTGTTTTTGTTTGTTTTTTTTGTTTGTTTTTGTTTTGTTTTTTTGTGTTTGTGTTTGTTGTTTTTGTTTGTTTTTTTTGTTTTGTTTGTGTGTTTTTGTTGTTTGTTTGTTTTGGTTGTTTTTTTGTTTTGTTGTGTTTTTTTTGTTTTTTTGTGTGTTTGTTTGTGTTTTTTTTTGTTGTGTTTGTGTTTTTTTGTTTTGTTGTGTTTTTTGTTTGTGTTTGTTGTTGTGTTGTTTTGTTTTGTTTTGTTGTTTTTGTGTGTTTGTTTGTTTTTTGTTGTTTGTGTTTTTTGGTGTTTTTTTTGTTTTGTTTTTGTGTGTTTGTTTTGTTTGTTGTTTTTTGTGTTGTGTGTGTGTGTTTTGTTTTTGTTTTGGTTGTTTTGTTTTGTTTTGTGATTTTTGTGTGTTTTTGTTGTGTTTTTTTGTTTTTTGTTTGTGTGTTTTTGTTTGTTTGGTTTGTTGTTTTTGTTTGTTTTTGTGTGGTTTGTTTGTTTTGTGTTTTGTTTTTTGTTTTGTTGTTGTTTTGTTTGTTTGTTTTTTGTTTTTTGTGTTTGTTTGTTGTTGTTTGTTTGTTTTGTTTTTTTGTTGTTTTGTGTTGTGTTTTGTTTTGTTTGTTTGTTGTTTTGTGTTTTGTGTTTGTTGTTTTGTGTTTGTTTGTGTTTTGTTGTTGGGTTTGTGTTTGTTTGTTTTTGTGTTTGTTGTTTTTTTTGTGTGGTTGTGTTTTGTTTGTTGTTGTTTTGTTGTGTTTTTGTGTGTTTTGTTTGTTGTTTGTTTTGTTTTGTTGTTGTTTGTGTTTTTGTGTTGTGTGTGTTTTGTGTTTTTTTTGTTGTTTGTGTTTGTGTTTTTTTGTTGTGTTTTTTTGTTTGTTGTTGTTGTGTTGTGTGTTGGTTGTTTTTTGTTTGTTGTTTTGTTTTTGTTTGTGTGTTGTGTGTTTTGTTTGTTGTGTTTTGTTTTGTGTTGTGTTTTGTTGTTTGTTTGTTTTTGTTGTTTGTGTTTGTGTGTTTTGTTGTGTGTGTGTTTTTTGTTTGTGTTTGTTTGTTTTTGTTTTGTTTTTGTGTTTTGTTGTTTTTGTTGTGTTTTGTTTGGTGTTTTGTTTTTTTGTTGTGTTTTTTGTTGTGTTTTGTTTTTTTGTTTGTTGGTTGTTTTTTGTTTGTGTTGTTTTGTTTTGTTTTGGTGTGTTCTGTTGTTTGTTGTTTTGTTTTGTTTTTTGTTTGTGTTGTTTTTTGTGTTTGTTTGTTGTTTTGTTGTTTTTTGTTTGTGTGTGTGTGTTGTGTTTTGTTGTGTTTTTTGTGTTTTTGTTTTTTTGTTTTGTTTGTTTGTTTTGTGTTGTTTTGTTGTGTGTTTTTTGTTTTTTTTGTTTGTTTTTTGTGTTTGTTTGTTGTGTTGTTGTGTTTGTTTTGTTTTTGTGTTTGTGTTTTGTGTTTTTTTGTGTTTGTTGTTTGTTTTGTGTTTGTGTTTTGTTGTTTGTTGTTTTTGTTGTTTTTTGTGTTTTGTGTTTATGATGTGTGCTTGGCTGTTTGTGTGCTGTGGCTTGTGTGTGCTGTTTGGGTGTGTTTGTGTAGTGCTGTTTGTATTTAGTGTGTGTGTGTTGCTGTTTGTGTTACGATGCTGCTTTACGATGCTTGTTTACCATGCTGTTGTGTATATGTGCGTTTGAGAGCTCATGCTGTCACCATGCTGTCGCTATGCTGTCACCATGCTGTTAATATGCTGTTACCATGCCGTTATCATGCTGTCACCATGCTGTCACCATGCTGTTACCATGCTGTCCCCATGCTGTTACCATGATGTTACATGCTGTCACCATGCTGTCACCATGCTGTTACCATGCTGTTATCATGCTGTCACCATTCTGTTACTATATGCTGTTACCATGCTGTTACCATGCTGTTACCATGCTGTCACCATGCTGTTTCCATGCTGTTACCATGCTGCTGCCATGCTGTTACCATGCTGTTACCATGCTGTCACTATGCTGTCACCATGCTGTTACCATGCTGTTACCATGCTGTTACCATGCTGTTACTATGCTGTCACCATGCTGTCACACTATGCTGTTACCATGCTGTCACCATGCTGTCACCATGCTGTCACCATGCTGTTACCATGCTGTTATCATGCTGTCACCATGCTGTTACTATGCTGTTACCATGCTGTTATCATGCTGTCACCATGCTGTTACCATGCTGTTACCATGCTGTTACCATGCTGTCAACATGCTGTTTCCATGCTGTTACCATGCTGTCACCATTCTGTTACCATGATGTTACCATGCTGTTACCATGCTGTCACCATGCTGTCACCATGCTGTTACCATGCTGTCACCATGCTGTCACCATGCTGTTACCATGCTGTCACCATGCTGTTATCATGCTGTCACCATGCTGTTACCATGCTGTTACCATGCTGTTACTAAGCTGTCACCATGCTGTCACTATGTTGTTACCATGCCGTCACCATGCTGTTACCACACTGTCACAATGCTGTCACTATGCTGTTACCATGCTGTTACCATGCTGTTACTATGCTGTTACCATGCTGTTACCATGCTGTCACCATGCTGTCACCATGCTGTTACCATGCTGTTACTATGCTGTCACCATGCTGTCACTATGCTGTTACCATGCTGTCACTATGCTGTTACCAAGCTGTTACCATGCTGTTACCAAGCTGTTACCATGCTGTTACTATGCTGTCACCATGCTGTCACTATGCTGTTACCATGCTGTTACCATGCTGTTACTAAGCTGTCACCATGCTGTCACTATGTTGTTACCATGCTGTCACCATGCTGTTACCACGCTGTCACCACACTGTCACTATGCTGTTACCATGCTGTTACCATGCTGTTACTATGCTGTTACCATGCTGTTACCATGCTGTCACCATGCTGTTACCATGCTGTTACCATGCTGTTACTATGCTGTCACCATGCTGTCACTATGCTGTTACAGTGCTGTCACCATGCTGTCACTATGCGGTTACCATGCTGTTCCCATGCTATCACCATGCTGTCACCATGCTGTCATCGTGCTGTTACCATGCTGTTACAATGCTGTTACCATGCTGTCACCATGCTGTCACTATGCTGTTACCATGCTGTTACCATGCTGTTACCAAGCTGTTACCATGCTGTTACCAAGCTGTTACCATGCTGTCACCATGCTGTCTCCTTGCTGTTACCATGCTGTTACCATGCTGTTACCATAATGTTACCATGCTGTTACAGTGCTGTTACCGTGCTGTCACCATTCTGTTACTATGCGGTCACCATGCTGTCACCATGCTGTCACCATGCTGTTACCATGCTGTCACCATGCTGTTACTATGCTGTCACCATGCTGTCACTATGCTGTTACCATGCTATTACCATGCTGTTACATGCTGTCACCATGCTGTCACCATGCTGTTATCATGCTGTCACCATTCTGTTACTATATGCTGTTACCATGCTGTTACACTGCTGTCACTATGCTGTTACCATGCTGTCACTATGCTGTTACCATGCTGTCACCATTCTGTTACCATGCTGTCACCATGATGTTACCATGCTGTTACCATGCTGTTACTATGCTGTCACCATGCTGTCACTATGATGTTACCATGCTGTCACCATGCTGTCACCATATTGTTACCATGCTGTCACCATACTGTCACCATGCTGTCACCATGCTGTCACCATATTGTCACACTATGCTGTTAGAATGCTGTCACCATGCTGTTAAAATGCTGTTACCTTGCTGTCACGATGCTGTCACCATTCTGTCACCATGCTGTTACCATGCCGTTATCATGCTGTCACCATGCTGTCACCATGCTGTTACCATGCTGTCACCCATGCTGTTACCATGATGTTACATGCTGTCACCATGCTGTCACCATGCTGTTACCATGCTGTTATCATGCTGTCACCATTCTGTTACTATATGCTGTTACCATGCTGTTACCATGCTGTTACCATGCTGTCACCATGCTGTTTCCATGCTGTTACCATGCTGCTGCCATGCTGTTACCATGCTGTTACCATGCTGTCACTATGCTGTCACCATGCTGTTACCATGCTGTTACCATGCTGTTACCATGCTGTTACTATGCTGTCACCATGCTGTCACACTATGCTGTTACCATGCTGTCACCATGCTGTCACCATGCTGTCACCATGCTGTTACCATGCTGTTATCATGCTGTCACCATGCTGTTACTATGCTGTTACCATGCTGTTATCATGCTGTCACCATGCTGTTACCATGCTGTTACCATGCTGTTACCATGCTGTCAACATGCTGTTTCCATGCTGTTACCATGCTGTCACCATTCTGTTACCATGATGTTACCATGCTGTTACCATGCTGTCACCATGCTGTCACCATGCTGTTACCATGCTGTCACCATGCTGTCACCATGCTGTTACCATGCTGTCACCATGCTGTTATCATGCTGTCACCATGCTGTTACCATGCTGTTACCATGCTGTTACTAAGCTGTCACCATGCTGTCACTATGTTGTTACCATGCCGTCACCATGCTGTTACCACACTGTCACAATGCTGTCACTATGCTGTTACCATGCTGTTACCATGCTGTTACTATGCTGTTACCATGCTGTTACCATGCTGTCACCATGCTGTCACCATGCTGTTACCATGCTGTTACTATGCTGTCACCATGCTGTCACTATGCTGTTACCATGCTGTCACTATGCTGTTACCAAGCTGTTACCATGCTGTTACCAAGCTGTTACCATGCTGTTACTATGCTGTCACCATGCTGTCACTATGCTGTTACCATGCTGTTACCATGCTGTTACTAAGCTGTCACCATGCTGTCACTATGTTGTTACCATGCTGTCACCATGCTGTTACCACGCTGTCACCACACTGTCACTATGCTGTTACCATGCTGTTACCATGCTGTTACTATGCTGTTACCATGCTGTTACCATGCTGTCACCATGCTGTTACCATGCTGTTACCATGCTGTTACTATGCTGTCACCATGCTGTCACTATGCTGTTACAGTGCTGTCACCATGCTGTCACTATGCGGTTACCATGCTGTTCCCATGCTATCACCATGCTGTCACCATGCTGTCATCGTGCTGTTACCATGCTGTTACAATGCTGTTACCATGCTGTCACCATGCTGTCACTATGCTGTTACCATGCTGTTACCATGCTGTTACCAAGCTGTTACCATGCTGTTACCAAGCTGTTACCATGCTGTCACCATGCTGTCTCCTTGCTGTTACCATGCTGTTACCATGCTGTTACCATAATGTTACCATGCTGTTACAGTGCTGTTACCGTGCTGTCACCATTCTGTTACTATGCGGTCACCATGCTGTCACCATGCTGTCACCATGCTGTTACCATGCTGTCACCATGCTGTTACTATGCTGTCACCATGCTGTCACTATGCTGTTACCATGCTATTACCATGCTGTTACATGCTGTCACCATGCTGTCACCATGCTGTTATCATGCTGTCACCATTCTGTTACTATATGCTGTTACCATGCTGTTACACTGCTGTCACTATGCTGTTACCATGCTGTCACTATGCTGTTACCATGCTGTCACCATTCTGTTACCATGCTGTCACCATGATGTTACCATGCTGTTACCATGCTGTTACTATGCTGTCACCATGCTGTCACTATGATGTTACCATGCTGTCACCATGCTGTCACCATATTGTTACCATGCTGTCACCATACTGTCACCATGCTGTCACCATGCTGTCACCATATTGTCACACTATGCTGTTAGAATGCTGTCACCATGCTGTTAAAATGCTGTTACCTTGCTGTCACGATGCTGTCACCATTCTGTCACCATGCTGTTACCATGCTGTTATCATGCTGTCACCATGCTGTTACTATGCTGTTACCATGCTGTTATCATGCTGTCACCATGCTGTTACAATGCTGTTACCATGCTGTCACCATGCTGTTTCCATGCTGTTACCATGCTGTCACTATTCTGTTACCATGCTGTTACCATGCTGTTACCATGCTGTTACCATGCTGTTACCATGCTCTTACAATGCTGTTACCATGCTGTCACTATGCTGTTACCATGCTGTCACCATGCTGTCACCATGCTGTCACTATGCTGTTACCATGCTGTCATCATGCTGTTACCATGTTGTTACCATGCTGTCACCATGCGGTCACCATGCTGTCACTATGCTGTTACCATGCAGTCACCATGCTGTTACTATGCTGTCACTATGCTGTTACCATGCTGTCACCATGCTGTTACTATGCTGTTACCATGCTGTTACCAATATGTTACTATGCGGTCACCATGCTGTCACCATGCTGTTAACATGCTGTTACCATGCTGTCACCATGCTGTTACTATGCTGTTACCATGCTGTTACCATTATGTTACTATGCGGTCACCATGCTATCACCATGCTGTTACCATGCTGTCACCATGCTGTTACTATGCTGTCACCATGCTGGCACTATGCTGTTACCATGCTGTTACCATGCTGTCACTATGCTGTTACCATGCTGTCACCATGCTGTCACCATGCTGTCACCATATTGTCACCATGCTGTCACCATGCTGTCACCATACTGTCACCATGCTGTCACCATGCTGTTACATGCTGTCACCATGCTGTCACCATGCTGTCACCATGCTGTTATCATGCTGTCACCATTCTGTTACTATATGCTGTTACCATGCTGTTACCCTGCTGTCACTATGCTGTTACCATGCTGTCACTATGCTGTTACCATGCTGTCACTATTCTGTTACCATGCTGTCACCACGCTGTTACCATGCTGTTACCATGCTGTTACTATGCTGTCACCATGCTGTCACTATGATGTCACCATGCTGTCACCATGCTGTCACCATGCTGTCACCATATTGTTACCATGCTGTCACCATGCTGTCACCATGCTGTCACCATGCTGTCACCATGCTGTCACCATGCTGTCACCATATTGTCACAATGCTGTCACTATGCTGTTACTATGCTGTCACCATGCTGTCACACTATGCTGTTAGAATGCTGTCACCATGCTGTTACCTTGCTGTCACCATGCTGTCACCATTCTGTCACCATGCTGTTACCATGCTGTTATCATGCTGTCACCATGCTGTTACTATGCTGTTACCATGCTGTTATCATGCTGTCACCATGCTGTTACCATGCTGTTACCATGCTGTCACCATGCTGTTTCCATGCTGTTACCATGCTGTCACCATTCTGTTACCATGCTGTTACCATGCTGTTACCATGCTGTTACCATGCTGTCACCATGCTCTTACCATGCTGTTACCATGCTGTCACTATGCTGTTACCATAATGTCACCATGCTGTCACCATGCTGTTACCATGCTGTCACTTTGATGTTACCATGCTGTCACCATGCTGTCACCATGCTGTTACCATGCTGTCACTATGCTGTTACCATGCTGTTACCATGCTGTCACTATTCTGTTACCATGCTGTCACCATGCTGTTACCATGCTGTTACCATGCTGTCACCATGTTGTTACCATGCTGTCACCATGCTGTTACTATGCTGTTACCATGCTGTTACCATGATGTTACTATGCGGTCACCATGCTGTCACTATGCTGTTACCATGCTGTCACCATGCTGTTACTATGCTGTCACCATGCTGTCACTATGCTGTTACCATGCTGTTACCATGCTGTCACTATGCTGTTACCATGCTGTCACCATGATGTTACCATGATGTTACCATGCTGTTATCATGCTGTTACTATGCTGTCACCATGCTGTTACCATGCTGTTACCATGCTGTTACTATGCTGTCACCATGCTGTCACTATGCTGTTACCATGCTGTCACCATGCTGTCACCATGCTGTCACCATATTGTCACCATGCTGTCACAATGCTGTCACCATGCTGTTACCATGCTGTTTCCATGCTGTTACCATGCTGTCACTATGCTGTTACCATGCTGTCACCATGCTGTTACCATGCTGTAACTATGCTGTCACCATGCTGTCACCATGCTGTCACCATGCTGTCACCATATTGTCACAATGCTGTCACTATGCTGTTACTATGCTGTCACCATGCTGTCACACTATGCTGTTACAATGCTGTCACCATGCTGTTACCATGCTGTCACCATGCTGTCACCATGCTGTCACCATGCTGTTACTATGCTGTTACCATGCTGTTATCATGCTGTCACCATGCTGTTACCATGCTGTTACCATGCTGTCACCATGCTGTCTCCATGCTGTTACCATGCTGTCACCATTCTGTTACCATGCTGTTACCATGCTGTCACCATGCTGTTACTATGCTGTTACCATGCTGTTACCAATATGTTACTATGCGGTCACCATGCTGTCACCATGCTGTTAACATGCTGTGACCATGCTGTCACCATGCTGTTACTATGCTGTTACCATGCTGTTACCATTATGTTACTATGCGGTCACCATGCTGTCACCATGCTGTTACCATGCTGTCACCATGCTGTTACTATGCTGTCACCATGCTGTCACTATGCTGTTACCATGCTGTTACCATGCTGTCACTATGCTGTTACCATGCTGTCACCATGCTGTCACCATTCTGTCACCATGATGTCACCATATTGTCACCATGCTGTCACCATGCTGTCACCATGCTGTTACCATGCTGTCACCATGCTGTTACCATGCTGTTACATGCTGTCACCATGCTCTCACCATGCTGTTATCATGCTGTCACCATTCTGTTACTATATGCTGTTACCATGCTGTTACCCTGCTGTCACTATGCTGTTACCATGCTGTCACTATGCTGTTACCATGCTGTCAATATTCTGTTACCATGCTGTCACCATGCTGTTACCATGCTGTTACCATGCTGTTACCATGCTGTCACCATGCTCTTACCATGCTGTTACCATGCTGTCACTATGCTGTTACCATAATGTCACCATGCTGTCACCATGCTGTTACCATGCTGTCACTTTGATGTTACCATGCTGTCACCATGCTGTCACCATGCTGTTACCATGCTGTCACTATGCTGTTACCATGCTGTTACCATGCTGTCACTATTCTGTTACCATGCTGTCACCATGCTGTTACCATGCTGTTACCATGCTGTCACCATGTTGTTACCATGCTGTCACCATGCTGTTACTATGCTGTTACCATGCTGTTACCATGATGTTACTATGCGGTCACCATGCTGTCACTATGCTGTTACCATGCTGTCACCATGCTGTTACTATGCTGTCACCATGCTGTCACTATGCTGTTACCATGCTGTTACCATGCTGTCACTATGCTGTTACCATGCTGTCACCATGATGTTACCATGATGTTACCATGCTGTTATCATGCTGTTACTATGCTGTCACCATGCTGTTACCATGCTGTTACCATGCTGTTACTATGCTGTCACCATGCTGTCACTATGCTGTTACCATGCTGTCACCATGCTGTCACCATGCTGTCACCATATTGTCACCATGCTGTCACAATGCTGTCACCATGCTGTTACCATGCTGTTTCCATGCTGTTACCATGCTGTCACTATGCTGTTACCATGCTGTCACCATGCTGTCACCATGCTGTTACCATGCTGTTACTATGCTGTCACCATGCTGTCACCATGCTGTCACCATGCTGTCACCATATTGTCACAATGCTGTCACTATGCTGTTACTATGCTGTCACCATGCTGTCACACTATGCTGTTACAATGCTGTCACCATGCTGTTACCATGCTGTCACCATGCTGTCACCATGCTGTCACCATGCTGTTACTATGCTGTTACCATGCTGTTATCATGCTGTCACCATGCTGTTACCATGCTGTTACCATGCTGTCACCATGCTGTCTCCATGCTGTTACCATGCTGTCACCATTCTGTTACCATGCTGTTACCATGCTGTCACCATGCTGTTACTATGCTGTTACCATGCTGTTACCAATATGTTACTATGCGGTCACCATGCTGTCACCATGCTGTTAACATGCTGTGACCATGCTGTCACCATGCTGTTACTATGCTGTTACCATGCTGTTACCATTATGTTACTATGCGGTCACCATGCTGTCACCATGCTGTTACCATGCTGTCACCATGCTGTTACTATGCTGTCACCATGCTGTCACTATGCTGTTACCATGCTGTTACCATGCTGTCACTATGCTGTTACCATGCTGTCACCATGCTGTCACCATTCTGTCACCATGATGTCACCATATTGTCACCATGCTGTCACCATGCTGTCACCATGCTGTTACCATGCTGTCACCATGCTGTTACCATGCTGTTACATGCTGTCACCATGCTCTCACCATGCTGTTATCATGCTGTCACCATTCTGTTACTATATGCTGTTACCATGCTGTTACCCTGCTGTCACTATGCTGTTACCATGCTGTCACTATGCTGTTACCATGCTGTCAATATTCTGTTACCATGCTGTCACCATGCTGTTACCATGCTGTTACCATGCTGTTACTATGCTGTCACCATGCTGTCACTATGATGTTACCATGCTGTCACCATGCTGTCACCATGCTGTCACCATATTGTTACCATGCTGTCACCATGCTGTCACCATGCTGTCACCATATTGTCACAATGCTGTCACTATGCTGTTACTATGCTGTCACCATGCTGTCACATTATGCTGTTAGAATGCTGTCACCATGCTGTTACCATGCTGTTACCTTGCTGTCACAATGCTGTCACCATTCTGTCACCATGCTGTTACCATGCTGTTATCATGCTGTCACCATGCTGTTACTATGCTGTTACCATGCTGTTATCATGCTGTCACCATGCTGTTACTATGCTGTTACCATGCTGTCACCATGCTGTTTCCATGCTGTTACCATGCTGTCACCATTCTGTTACCATGCTGTTACCATGCTGTTACCATACTGTCACCATGCTCTTACCATGCGTTTACCATGCTGTCACTATGCTGTTACCATGCTGTCACCATGCTGTTACTATGCTGTCACCATGCTGTCACTATGCTGTTACCATGCTGTTACCATGCTGTCACTATGCTGTTACCATGCTGTCACCATGATGTTACCATGATGTTACCATGCTGTTACTATGCTGTCACCATGCTGTTACCATGCTGTTACCATGCTGTTACTATGCTGTCACCATGCTGTCAATATGCTGTTACCATGCTGTCACCATGCTGTCACCATGCTGTCACCATATTGTCACCATGCTGTCACAATGCTGTCACCATGCTGTTACCATGCTGTTTCCATGCTGTTACCATGCTGTCACTATGTTGTTACCATGCTGTCACCATGCTGTTACCATGCTGTTACTATGCTGTCACCATGATGTCACTATGCTGTTACCATGCTGTTACCATGCTGTCACTATGCTGTTACCATGCTGTCACCATGATCTTACCATGATGTTACCATGCTGTTATCATGCTGTTACTATGCTGTCACCATGCTGTTACCATGCTGTTACCATGCTGTTACTATGCTGTCACCATGCTGTCACTATGCTGTTACCATGCTGTCACCATGCTGTCACCATGCTGTCACCATATTGTCAACATGCTGTCACAATGCTGTCACCATGCTGTTACCATGCTGTTTCCATGCTGTTACCATGCTGTCACTATGCTGTTACCATGCTGTCACCATGCTGTCACCATGCTGTTACTATGCTGTCACCATGCTGTCACCATGCTGTCACCATGCTGTCACCATATTGTCACAATGCTGTCACTATGCTGTTACTATGCTATCACCATGCTGTCACACTATGCTGTTACAATGCTGTCACCATGCTGTTACCATGCTGTCACCATGCTGTCACCATGCTGTCACCATGCTGTTACCATGCTGTTATCATGCTGTCACCATGCTGTTACTATGCTGTTACCATGCTGTTATCATGCTGTCACCATGCTGTTACCATGCTGTTACCATGCTGTCACCATGCTGTCTCCATGCTGTTACCATGCTGTCACCATTCTGTTACCATGCTGTTACCATGCTGTCACCATGCTGTTACTATGCTGTTACCATGCTGTTACCAATATGTTACTATGCGGTCACCATGCTGTCACCATGCTGTTAACATGCTGTTACCATGCTGTCACCATGCTGTTACTATGCTGTTACCATGCTGTTACCATTATGTTACTATGCGGTCACCATGCTGTCACCATGCTGTTACCATGCTGTCACCATGCTGTTACTATGCTGTCACCATGCTGTCACTATGCTGTTACCATGTTGTTACCATGCTGTCACTATGCTGTTACCATGCTGTCACCATGCGGTCACCATTCTGTCACCATGCTGTCACCATATTGTCACCATGCTGTCACCATGCTGTCACCATGCTGTTACCATGCTGTCACCATGCTGTTACCATGCTGTTACATGCTGTCACCATGCTGTCACCATGCTGTTATCATGCTGTCACCATTCTGTTACTATATGCTGTTACCATGCTGTTACCCTGCTGTCACTATGCTGTTACCATGCTGTCACTATGCTGTTACCATGCTGTCACTATTCTGTTACCATGCTGTCACCATGCTGTTACCATGCTGTTACCATGCTGTTACTATGCTGTCACCATGCTGTCACTATGATGTTACCATGCTGTCACCATACTGTCACCATGCTGTCACCATATTGTTACCATGCTGTCACCATGCTGTCACCATGCTGTCACCATATTGTCACAATGCTGTCACTATGCTGTTACTATGCTGTCACCATGCTGTCACACTATGCTGTTAGAATGCTGTCACCATGCTGTTACCATGCTGTTACCTTGCTGTCACCATGCTGTCACCATTCTGTCACCATGCTGTTACCATGCTGTTATCATGCTGTCACCATGCTGTTACTATGCTGTTACCATGCTGTTATCATGCTGTCACCATGCTGTTACTATGCTCATACCATGCTGTCACCATGCTGTTTCCATGCTGTTACCATGCTGTCACCATTCTGTTACCATGCTGTTACCATGCTGTTACCATACTGTCACCATGCTCTTACCATGCGTTTACCATGCTGTCACTATGCTGTTACCATGCTGTCACCATGCTGTTACTATGCTGTCACCATGCTGTCACTATGCTGTTACCATGCTGTTACCATATTGTCACTATGCTGTTACCATGCTGTCACCATGATGTTACCATGATGTTACCATGCTGTTACTATGCTGTCACCATGCTGTTACCATGCTGTTACCATGCTGTTACTGTGCTGTCACCATGCTGTCAATATGCTGTTACCATGCTGTCACCATGCTGTCACCATGCTGTCACCATATTGTCACCATGCTGTCACAATGCTGTCACCATGCTGTTACCATGCTGTTTCCATGCTGTTACCATGCTGTCACTATGTTGTTACCATGCTGTCACCATGCTGTTACCATGCTGTTACTATGCTGTCACCATGATGTCACTATGCTGTTACCATGCTGTCACCATGCTGTCACCATGCTGTCACCATATTGTCACAATGCTGTCACTATGCTGTGACTATGCTGTCACCATGCTGTCACACTATGCTGTTATAATGCTGTCACCATGCTGTTACCATGCTGTCACCATGCTGTCACCATGCTGTCAACATGCTGTTATCATGCTGTCACAATTCTGTTACTATATGCTGTTACCATGCTGTTACCATGCTGTTACCATGCTGTTACCATGCTGTCACCATGCTGTTTCTATGCTGTTACCATGCTGTCACCATGCTGTTACCATGCTGTCACCATGCTGTTACCATGATGTTACCATACTGTTACTATGCTTTCACCATGCTGTCACTATGCTGTTACCATGCTGTTACCATGCTGTTATCATGCTGTCACCATTCTGTTACTATATGCTGTTACCATGCTGTTACCATGCTGTTAACATGCTGTTACCATGCTGTCACCATGCTGTTTCCATGCTGTTACCATGCTGTCACCATGCTGTTACCATGCTGTCACCATGCTGTTACCATGTTGTTAAATGCTGTTACTATGCTGTCACCATGCTGTCACTATGCTGTTACCATGCTGTCACCATGCTGTCACCATGTTGTCACCATATTGTCACCATGCTGTCACTATGCTGTTACTATACTGTCACCATGCTGTCACACTATGCTGTTACAATGCTGTCACCATGCTGTTACCATGCTGTCACCATGCTGTCACCATGCTGTTACCATGCTGTTATCATGCTGTCACCATGCTGTTACTATGCTGTCACCATGATGTTACTATGTGGTCACCATGCTGTCACTATGCTGTTACCATGCTGTCACCATGCTGTTACTATGCTGTCACCATGCTGTCACTATCCTGTTACCATGCTGTTACCATGCTGTTACTATGCTGTTACCATGCTGTCACCATGCTGTTACCATGCTGTTACCATGCTGTTACCATGCTGTTACCAGGCTGTTACTATGCTGTTACTATGCTGTCACCATGCTGTCACTATGCTGTTACAATGCTGTAACCATGCTGTTACCATGCTGTTACCATGCTGTCACCATGCTGTCACCATGCTGTTACCATGCTGTTATCATACTGTCACCATGCTGTTACTATGCTGTTACCATGCTGTTACCATGCTGTCACCATGCTGTCACCATGCTGTTATCATGCTGTCACCATGCTGTCTCCATGCTGTTACCATGCTGTCACCATGCTGTCACCATGATGTTACCATGCTGTTACCATGCTGTTACTATGCTGTTACCATGCTTTTACCATGCTGTCACCATGCTGTCACCATGATGTCACCATGCTGTTACTATGCTGTTACCATGCTGTCACCATGCCAAGGCAACCTCTCATTCCCCTGATAGGTGGAGAGTTGCCCATATAGGCGGAGCTCCTCGTTCCTGACATCAGAGATATTTTAAAAATCTGGATCAGTCTGTATCAGATCCGTTGCAGCTCCGTTTTTAGAGATTTGGGTATGGAGGAAAAGAGAGAGGGTTGTGTTTCCTGACACCTGGTGAGTTCCCTGACACACCGGGGGCATATATTCATGTATACAAGACGTACAAAAGTTAATTTTGCATGATAGGTCCCCTTTAAATAGAACACATAGCCGAAGACTATGTTATTATGATTAAAGAAACGTCTCAATGCAAAAGTGTTCACAACAAATTAAATATCCACAGGCCTTTAGTGGTTTAAAAGATAGAATAGATACTTGTTTATATCTTTAAACAAAGCCGAATTAAAGAGTATGTTATTTTCCTTTAAGGATTGAGAGCAGTCAGGAACAACAGGAAGTAGTTAATATTAATAATAACTTGGATGAAACAAGAACAACAAGGAAACCAAATAAGAAGTCAACAAAGGCTGGTCACAAACATGTAGAGGAGTTATCTAAGAATATACTACGTTTATTATACGGTGACTCACCACTTTAAAGAAACATGTTGCCCATAGACTACATGTCCCACAATGCATCTCGTTGTGTGACATGCACAATGAAGAGACTTGCAATTATTTGCCCTTGAATTTCAATGTTGAGCACACTGTAACAGAAGAATGTCCCCATTTGTGATTAATAAAGTATATCTATCTATCTTTGAGTGCAACATTAATGCTGACGTGGCCCGCGATGAAATTGAGTTGGACACGTCCCTGCTTTAGATAATATTAAGTAGAAAGAAGTGTATTTTCTTACCTTTATTTGTGAGCACGTCGGTGTTAAAGTCCTCGAGGATCCGGAGCCTGAGCTCCACGTGTTTCTGAGTTTCAATTATCCCAGGTTTCCTCTTTTTATTCTGACATCTGCGGGAAAAGACCAGAAAATGTGGGTTGATTAAAACAATGGGAATAAAACCATTGAATGATCCTGTTGTTGTTCGTTTCATTGTCGAGTAAACTTAATTAAAACACTTGTTGATAGAATAACCTTGATGACGTTTGACGTTTTCTGGTTTCTCTGGATGCTCCTCCTCATCTTCATCTTGCTCCTCTTCATCAAGGGTGCTGCCCTTCTCGCCTTATATAAAAACATACAGAAATAAGTTCTTTCCACTTCACATTTATGAAAAGTTGTTTGTAGGGTGTTTTTTAAAAAGAGGATACTGTATAGAGAACATATGTGCAAAACTCCAGTTGAAAAACTTGCTATTCTAATATCTATCACCGACATTTATATCATATAAATGAGGAAAACATAATGCCATTAACGAAGTACGCCGGGCTCGGTAGAATTCCAAGTATGCTGGACATTGGAACAGTACAATCGATGACGTAGTATGCTTGACTTAGTGGCTCTGGAGCAGCTTTACTCGAGATTGACACCCTTTGTCTGCACTGACGAATTTCTTTTCTATAACAGAGCAACAGAAGAAGCGCACTGCATTATCACTTTCTCTTATATAGTGAAGCTTTTTAGAGACTGCTTACACCAGCGTTTCTCAAAGTGTGGGATGTGATAGGTGTGATAGGTGGGTCGCGAATGGACGCGATGAACAGACAGGAGATATTTAAAATGTTTTGTAAATGTTTGGACCTCAGGCCGGAATCGAACCTGGGTCCTCGCGGGCGGTAGTGGATTATTACAGCCGGAGACTTGGTGGACATTCACAGCACCACTGCACCGGACCTGCCGGAGCCGCCGTTGCGAGGCTCTAGCGCAGGGGTGGGAAATCTCCGGCGAGACCATTTGGTATGGCCTTCGAGGTAATTTATAAACACACGCAAAAAATAAAAAAATTAAAGAAATCTAGACCGCAAAATAATTAAACAAGTGAGTGCCTGTTTTTCCCATGGGAGACTGCCTGCAGACCTCCACTCTCAGGACAGTTCCGGTGCAGACCTCCACTCTCAGGACACCTCCAGGAAGTGACGATTCTAACGCGTTTTTTTTCCCGCCCACCGAAGGACCCCCCCAGCCTGATTCTCGGAAAAGTTTTTCGCTCAAATGACACCATGGAGGAATGTAACGGGAGTTGACAGGGGACTCTGCCCTCCTCACGAGTGCCTATTTTCGGACACTTTTTTTCACTTTTCCCCGGTTTTATTATTTTTTTGGCTATTTCGGGGACATTGCCCGGTCTCCGGTGTCCCCCCACGGCCTGTGTCCAGCCCCCCCCCACACTCATCCATATATTAACGGATTTTGACAATTTATGTTGCATTTTTCTCCTCTCCTCTCACTGATCGAATGGCAAACGCGACCCACTGTCGGAGGGCCTCCCCGCCGGCCGATATGAAGCGTGACCAAGACACACCGTCCAGGGGTCCCACGGGTCCCGCAGCGGGGTGGAAGTTCCCAGCTGGAACCTCCCCAGCTCCGCCGCGGTGCACCCGGCAAACACGGTTGTTTCTCGAACCTTCCACGGTTGTCTAGCGGGTGTAACTAAAATACAAGATGTTGTATTTATATATATAAATAAATAAATATATCTATATAAAGATATATATATATATATATATATATATATATATATATAGATAGATAATAAGTGTCTGTACGATTTTATTTTGTATTTGCGTGCATTTCCTGTTTGGAGAGTGGCCCTGCGGCTTTACTGATAGTAACTACAATACAAGGTGTCCGTATATATATACATATATATATATATATATATATATATATATATATGTATATAATAAGTGTCACGATCCGTCACGATCCATCACGATCCGATTTTATTTTGTATTTGCGTGCATTCCTGTTTGGAAAGTGGCACTGTACTGATAGTGGTGATTTTATTTTGGAATTCTTAGCGTGCACTTCCTGTACTGACAGTGGAGGTGTCCTGAGAGTGGAGGTCTGCACCGGAACTGTCCCGAGAGTGGAGGTCTGCAGGCAGACCCCTCTCATTTTTCCTTGCAACGGTCATGGTCCTTGAACACAACACGAGCCTAACGTGTCATCACATATGTCTCGTCTGACAGGGGTGAAATTCTGATGGAGAGGAGAGCACCAGAAACGCCGCTCCGGGACTTCAAAAAATTGCAGTACCCATAAGTCCGTACACATGCTGCAGTTTTTGCGTGGCTTTGTCTTTAGTTGAAAACCCAGTGGCGATCTGTCATACTGATCATACAGACAATAACTTTGTTGTTATTAGCATCTGGTTAGCTAGCTAGGCTAACGAATATAAGAAGCTTTTTCTCCAACCAGTGAGGGAAAGGCACATGTCACATCTTTATATGATCATTATAGTTATCAAAAAACAAGAGAATAAAGTAAACGGGTATAAAATACTATATGACAGTAAAAAAAATTGTTATTAATAAACAAGAATACAGTTTGAAAGGAGAGTGATTTGTAAAATATCCATAAAGAAAAAGTAAATCTGCTTCCAGTTCTGTTTCATCTGGTGTTGAGAGATGTGTCCATAGATCTACTCATGTTGCTCTCAAAGTGCACCAGATTGATGCTTTCAACTTCAATATTTAAAAATAAATCTTCCCGGGGGAGCATGCCCCCCGGATCCCCCTAGAGGAGGTTAGGTCACTTAAATCATGTCCACATGGATAGGAAACTAAATACATTTGCACACATCTTGTGTCCATATCTTTCTGTTTTGGTGGTCATGCCACACCGTGCACGTGAATGCATGCGTGAGTCATGGTGAGATATCTGGATTAAGAGGTTGCTTTTTCTTTGCACAGCATGAAAGAAAGGTGAAATGCATTCATTTCACCTTTCTTTCATTCACCTTTCTTTTCTCTTGAATTCTTTCTCTTGATTTTAGTAATTTCAAGCAGAGGTCAATCATTTGTACGGCCCTCGGAGGATGTTGAAAACATTGAAATGGCCCTTGAGAGGAAAAAGGTTCCCCCCCTGGTGTAGAGTGACACGAAATCCATCATTTCTTTGACAATATGCAAATAAACCACAGTCCTGCAGCTGTCTGTCGCACATGGTGCCATTAATACACACATAGGTATTAATATATGAGAATCAGATAATAGAGAATCAGGGAGCACGGAGAAACAGATCATCAATAACACCGTAACAAGGGGAGTGTTCTTTAATCAATATAACATTTAATATAATTAAAATATCTGCTTTTCAATGTTTTGCCCATGTTTGTAAAAATAATGAATCATCAATACCATTTTAACTATTTTTCTAAACCTTAATTGACTGAATATACATATATATAAATATTCTGGAATTGTATTATCACATGCTTGAATATAAGAATCTGCATAAAATAAATAAAAAGCTGCTTCTATATACAAACACTGAAAGTAAGGATGGTGTTTGTATGGTTTTATTGCTTTAATAATGTGGAAACGAAGGTAGACGTGATTTATTTAAACGCTTTTCCATATTTTATACATAGGCATACGTTTTATACAATTAGATTAAATATATGTATTAAATGCAAGATGATTAAACACAAAACATGACATATACAGTATGTGTTTTGGTTGAAAAAGCTTTTACATTAAGAATATTTTTACATCATTTAATCATTCGGGGAAGTCTTTCAGTGCCTCTTCGGCTGCTAAATGGTGGAGGAAAAATCTTTCTCCTGTAACAAAATATCCTTGTATTAATAACGCTCTTGGTGTGCCACAGGGATCAATTCGAGGCCCACTTATTCTGAAAATAAGTTTGAATGTTTTAATTGTTGTATCAGTTCATTAATTTCTCGTCTCCATTTTATCCATAAAAGCAACCAATCAAAATGTCCGTCAACTCTTCCTCCAAGTACCACTGCATGGACTCCAAAGTGACAATGGTCGTCTCCATTACCTTCGGCATCACAAAGATCATCCTCCTCTACCCTTTCTGTATCTTCGTCTTCGCCCTGGGTTACCAAAGATGATGTCGTCAGCGCTCCTTCGAAACTACGAGTCACTCCGACATCTTCACCTACCACCTGGCCGCCGTAGAGATGATCCACGGGGTCGTGGGCATCACGTACGTCAGCGGCATTATCACTGATGATGATGAGGTCACTAAAGCGGCGGTGTGTTTCGGTTATATCATTTTCTTTGGACAGATTGGCTTTCACACCCTCACCTGTACGATACCTGGCCGTTGTTCCCCCCGTTGTGTACATGGGGCTGAAAAATGCACGTGGTGTCAAAATACGAAATATTAGCTTCTGAGCTTTGCATCGAGCGGTGTAACATGTGGCTCCGGTTTGTCCAGTGGGCCAATATTCAGCTCATTGGCCGTCACTTTAATCACCCTGTCTTTCTGCAGCCTTTCTGTTCTCTGCAGTCTGATTCGGCCAGGGGGCGGGAGCAGGGAGGGCGTTGACCAATCAAAGCAAAGGGCTTTCCACAGCATCAAAGCCATACTGGGCGTGACGTGGCTTTGGTTTGCAGGCATGATCGTGAGTCTGTCTCTGGGGAAATCTAAGTTGCTGAACACCGAGGTTGGCTGTGCGCTGGAACATTCTTCAAACTGGTTCAGTCTGCCCAGCAGTCTGGTGCTGCCGCCGCTGTTCCTGCACAGAGCCCGAAAACTCTTCTGTGTGAAGTAATGTAATGTGCCGACTCTGAGGTTAGCATCGCAAGGGCTCCCTAAACAAAACGCCAATGGGATCTCTCGAATGGATTTTGGATTGGATTCAATGTTTATGATTCTTAAAGGTCCCCTATTATGCGGTTTTTCATCAATATATTATAGGCCTCAGATATATACAAAACATGTGTCTGAAGTGTTTGGCTCAAAATACCAAACAGATCATTGTAGCATTACCCATAATCCCTTCTGTTTCAGCCCTGTTTCCAAAGTGCTGATTCTCTGTCTGTTACTTTAGATGAAAGTAAGGAGCCCCTCCCCACGCCCCTCTGAGAGACATTTGGTTACAAAGAACTCAATGGAGCTCTAGAGGAGATTCAGGTGATAAGGGGGGGGGGTACCTTGGTTGCTGATTGGCTAATGGTTACACAAGACAAAACATCGTTATGACATCAAGTGGCCAAAATCTGATCAGCTCATTTTCAGACAGGCTTTTATAGAAATGGATAAAAAAGAGAGCGAATCTTTGTTCCTGAAACTTTCAGAGTCTCTTTCCACAGAGGGGACACATGTTGATGTAGAGGAGACATGAAGAAGAGGGGACACATGTTGATGTAGAAGACACGTGAAGAAGAGGGGACACATGTTGATGTAGAAGAGACATGAAGAAGAGGGGACACATGTTGATGTAGGAGAGACATGGAGAAGATGGGACACATGTTGATGTAGAAGAGACATGGAGAAGAGGGGACACATGTTGATGTAGAAGAGACATGAAGAAGAGGGGACACATGTTGATGTAGAAGAGACATGGAGAAGAGGGGACACATGTTGATGTAGAAGAGACATGAAGAAGAGGGGACACATGTTGATGAAGGAGAGACATGAAGAAGTGGATTTTGCTGAATAAGTTTTAAAACGCTTTGCAGAAATCTCCACATAATAATGTGGAGGAAATTCTTAAGAGAAACTGATAAATGATTAATGGACAAAGTTTGTCTTTTGTTATATTTAATAAAGTAATAAAGAAATTCCATATAGAATTCAAATCAATCCCAAATGCAGGAACAGAGCAGCTTCATCATCAGGATGAAATGGCTTCGACCCCAGAACACAGCTTACAGTCTCATTATATGTAGAGAGAATATCCAACTGGTCCCACCCTTAAATTCTCTCAGGCATTATCTAAACATCCCCATCATTAAACTAAACCATTAAACCTCCCAGTTCTCAAGCATTTGAAAATCCCCCTTTTGCCCTTCCTGAAAGGTCAAACATATGTCCCTGTGAAACACACACAGGACTAAGACTTCAATTTAACAGAGTAAAAGGCAATCAGAGTATACAACATACTCTATACAAATTATTTAAATGATTATATGAACATTTTACCCTACAAAGAAACCCACTTTATGATTCTTGAAGCTTACTTACAATCAACAAAAATACAGAGATAACGAATTAGAGCACGGCCACAGCTTTTCACTCCAGAGATCAAGAGGTGGTGTTAATATGGAGATTACCCTGCTGAACTAAACGTCCAGGTATCATAAACGTGTGTTTGTATTTTCTGTAAAAATCCAAAATCACATTGGCTTTTTGTGAAAGGAACCAGCCTTCAGGGTCAAACATAGAAATACAACATCCCTGCACCATATTTATTATATCTTGTACATTTTGTACCGATGTTAAGACACATAGAATTCATTTTGTTAGATTCAGATTTGTTTTAAGGCTTTTTGGATAGTTTTAAGTGTTTTCAGTTTGTTACTGCATAATATACAAACTCTCTTCAATTAAAAACGTCCTCTATATTATCTCCATGTTATCTTATGATTGTAACGGTTTGTGAAGAAAATAACAGTTTAATTAAAGGATTTGATTACTTTTGGCCAGTGGTGTACTAAGTAACTTAGTATCTCAGAGGTACTTGTACTTTACTTGAGTATTTCCATGTTATGCTAATTCTACTCCTCTACAGTTCAGAGGTACATGGTGTACTTCTACTCCACTACATGTATTTAATACCTTTAGTTACTTCACAGATGTGGATAAATGATGTGAAATCTAATCAAGTGTTGAAGACTTTAGTTCCACCTGGAGTAAATCCACCAGCTACCCTGCAGTCTACAAAGTACTTCAGACTAGCTGCACCTCCACCAGCTACCCTGCAGTCTACAAAGTACTTCAGACTAGCTGCACCTCCACCAGCTACCCTGCAGTCTACAAAGTACTTCAGACTAGCTGCACCTCCACCAGCTACCCTGCAGTCTACAAAGTACTTCAGACTAGCTGCACCTCCACCAGCTACCCTGCAGTCTACAAAGTACTTCAGACTAGCTGCACCTTCACCAGCTACCCTGCAGTCTACAAAGTACTTCAGACTAGCTGCACCTCCACCAGCTACCCTGCAGTCTACAAAGTACTTCAGACTAGCTGCACCTTCACTAGCTACCCTGCAGTCTACAAAGTACTTCAGACTAGCTGCACCTTCACCAGCTACCCTGCAGTCTACAAAGTACTTCAGACTAGCTGCACCTTCACCAGCTACCCTGCAGTCTACAAAGTACTTCAGACTAGCTGCTCCTTCACCAGCTCTGAGAACACTTTCATGATCAATCATGATAAAACATATCATATATATTATTCTGAAATGTACCAATCAAACAAAGACTACTTTTACTGTCTTTCACTATATTTAGATGAGAATACTTTTCTACTTTCACTTGAGGAACATTTTGAATGCAGGACTTTTACTGTAACAGAGTATTCCTACACTCTGGTACTTCTACTTTTACTCAAGTACAAGGACTGAGTACTTCTACTTTTACTAAGTACAAGATCTGTGTACTTCTACATTTACTCAAGAACAAGATCTGTGTACTTCTAATTTTACTCAAGAACAAGATCTGTGTACTTCTACTTTTACTCAAGTACAAGATCTGAGTACTTCTACTATACTTTTGGTGTTTCTGCTTATTGCATCAGGGCTTTAAAACTAAAGTGAGCTCTAGTATTTGCAGGATTTAAGACGCTACATCTCGTCATGTTGTTGAGTTTTCGCTGCCTCTTCGTTAATATTTGTAGCCGCCCTGATGGCGGACTTCATGGCCGTCTCGATCCAGGCGTGAGGGAAGGCGGTGTGTTCCCCGGCAAAGTGCACCCTGCCTTCACTTCTGAACATCTCCTCGGCGAAGTGGTCTAAATGCTGGTAGGGAGTGAAGAGAGCAAAGGCGCCCAGGCTGTGAGGGTCGGCGCTCCACTTCTTCACCACCACCCCGGTGCAAAGAGCCCTCACTTTGTTCCCGTGGATCCGCTCCAAGTCTCTCAGCGCCAGCTCCTTTTTCAAAGATTCAAAGATTCAAAGGTTTTATCATCATATGCTCAAAGCTAAAGTGTAGAAATTACAATGCAATGCTTCTGACCTGAGCTCCTCCAACAATGCAACATTTATAATAAAATACAAAATAAAAAGTAGTGCAAGAAGTCTCTATACATGTCAATAGAATATGATATGTACAAGAACAGAATAGGAAATTAAATAATGTAAATTAAGACAAAATTAAATACGGTTTATTGCGGTGATAACTATTTCGATAAATAATAACAAAAATTAATTACGTTGACAATATACTTTATTTACTTTATATAGTTTATTTATTTACAATATACTTTATTTTAACAATTGTGACTTTTTTTTAAAATTATTTATTGACTTTTTCCCGACTTATTTCATTGTGTTTTTTTACAAACTATACTTTGACTTTTTTACGAGATATTTTTCATTATTTTTCAATAGTTTAGAGATAAACAGTTTTTATCATGCTTTATTCAATATTTTCTATTTCAACTTGGATGAAATCAAATAATGTAAAGTAAGACAAAATCAAATACGGTTTATTGCGGTGATAACTATTTATATAAATAAGTATATTGCAAGATAACAAACAGGAATGTTTTTCGGGCACTTTACAGACCTTGAGGTCTTCGTCGCTCGCTCCCAGGAAGAGGAGGGAGTCGTCGGACCAGGTGTAGGAAGCCAGCAGAACCCCGATGGTCTTATTGTTCGGGAAACTGTGACTCGGGTAGTAGATGAACCGAGAAGGACCGTCTGTGATGCTATACCCGCCTTGGATGCCGTCCTTCAACCAGAACTTCTCTCTAAAAATGAGGATGATCTTAGTGGAGCTATCGTAGTGGACGCCCTTTAGGACTTCCATCTTTTTAATGGACAGAGGTGGAACAAAGTCCATGAAAAGGGCAGCTTTGGCCGTGGTGGTCACCAGGACGACGTCAGCATGAAGGTCAGTAAGAAGCCCTGGATCGGTCTGATAGGACACGATTACCTCTTGATCTGATTGGCGGATACGTTTGACCTTAGAGTTGAGGAGGATGCGGACGTGGAGGACATTGAGGAAAGCTGTGGTCAGCAGATCAGACCCGCCGTTCACCTCATAGTAGCTGTAAGAGAAAACATTTTTAGTTTCCTTGTATCAGCCACAAATGTAAGTAATATGTGATCAGTGACCTCTGGATTTCTCTATATGTGTGCCGTTGGAGAGGCAATAAAACACATGTTGATTAAATCTGAAACTCCACATATTCACACCACTTTATGATCTTTGTAGTACAAAAGCTAAGGTTAGGCTATAAAAGAACTACAGCACGGTCACATGACTTCACGTCACCACCGCTAAGCTAAAGGCGGCTAATGTTGGGCTATAAAGGAACTACAGCACGGTCACATGACTTCACGTCACCACCGCTAAGATAAAGGAGGCTAATGTTGGGCTTTAGGCATTATGTTTTGCGGGAACCAATCTTAATCTTTTTCACACTCTATCTCAGCTGAACATTTGGGGCAAGACACAATAAATAAAGCTTTGCCAGTTTGGGTCTTTTTCACAACTGATCAAGATGGCCAAACGATTCTCTGCTCAGAGAACATTTGGAGAAAAAAAAAGTCAGAGATTTATTTTGGGCGTGCTGTGGGGTAGCTTGACGTTTCATACAGGCTTCTCAAACATTAATGTACCGGGCGCTATAGGGGAATTTTCTACTTCAACACTCCCCATGCAAATACACTGTGTGACAGTTACAATGAAGGCTCGAGGCATATAGGTGTAAGCAGGGGTAAAGTGCTATTTTTATAGGTGGGGAGTGGACCTAACCTCCTCTAGGGGGGGTCCGGGGGCAAGCTCCCCTGGGAAGATTTATTTTTAAAAATTGAAGTTGAAAGCATCAATCTGGTGCACGTTAAGAGCAAAATGAAGAGATCTATGGATGCATCTCTCAACACCGATTTGAAACAGACCTGTAAACAGATTTACTATTTCTTTATGGATATTTTACAAATCACCCTTTTAAACTTTATTCTTGTTTTACTGTCATATAGTATTTCATACCTGTTTTTAATTTATTCTCTTATTTTTTTATAACTATAATGATCATATAAACGTGTGCCTCGGACATAATTGTTTACATTAATGGTGCCCAACACGTTTGAGACTGCAGAGTATTATCATCTGATATTTAAGAAGTGTGTTACATATGAAATGGCAGAAAGTCTTGTTGCAATTTCCAGATATTAAAAGAGGTCCCTTGAGTTTCTCTGCTAATTATCAATAGTAGCAGTTAAGTGAATACTGTTCAAACAATACCTGTTTGTGTTTTATATTGATTTCTCTGTTTTATCCTTTCATAAATGTGAGGACTAAAATGGCTATAAACAAGGGCAAGTTGGAGTAAACAGGGTTTTATTGCTCTATGGGGGAGGTGTAGGTATGCAGGACAGGGTGCTAAGTGGATGAGAGTATATTCTGCTTAAGATCTCTAGCATGTCATGTTTCAGGAAAGTCTACATATCTTGAATAGTATATGTGTGGGTTTAATTACTTTGTATTTATAATAAGCAGTCTGTGTAACCAGAAGTTGGAGATATGAGAGATGAAATCGTTGTTTTATCTTTGTGAGCAAGACCCCACTGTGGTCTCTGGAATGTGGGGGGATGTGTGTGTGTGTGTGTGTGGAGGCTGCAGAAATATGAGACAGTGAATGCCAGAGGTGTTTGTTTGAGATGACCGGAAAAGACGACCAGTTAAACTCCACCCCTTCCTGTTTCTGTTGGTATTGAGAGCCTGTGCATCCTTTTGTTCTGCCTCTCTTCTCGCGTGGCCCGGACCGGAGGGTCGGGGCAGCACGTGAACAAGGCCAGGAGTAGGCATATTCCTGACATTACGAATATGATATGATATGGCTTTGTATGGTATGGTAATGTATTGATTGTATTGCATTGTCATATTATCATTAAAGTAGATGATTGTTTAACGGTTACTTGTATGCTCTGGATTCCTTCCTGTATGATAACCAGCTTGTTAGGGACGCGCGGAGATTTGAAAAGCGGACCAGTAATCCCTTAAAATCCCTATCAAGACCCACTGAGATAACACTGAGAGTCCTTTAGCTCACTGAGTCTCTCAGTCTGACAGCAGAGGACTCTCCTCCACTTTGTTATTTTCGAATCAATAATTGTTCAAATTGTGATTTTTTAAATTTTTAATCTTTTAAAAAAAAATGTAATAACCATTTTTCCTCCTGGTCTCTCGCGCCTGTCATGCTTCGGCGCGCCCCACAATTTGGGAACCACTGATGAGGAAGAGGAAGAGGTTTCAGAATGTGAGGATCACATTTCTGAGAATTCTGAGTCTGACAGTGACTTTGAAGAAGAGGATGAGATTGAGCATCAGCTAGTAACAAAGGAAAGATTGAGCCATAGGACCAGCCGGTCAGCAAAAAAACGAGTAGCACTTTCATTCATTAATGTGATCTAACAAATGTAAAAGGGCAAATATTAACCATATGTACTGTTTATATTCATATTGCTTGTAATTGAGATGAAGTACATATCTGTTGAGTATTTTAACACAAAATAGTTTGGTTGTGTTGAATTGAAGCCTAAAAAGGCAGGGGGTCCACCAGACCCACGAACACTGGCTGAGTAACAGAAATATGAACACCACACAAGAGTTAAAGCCTCATTGCTGCACCGTTCTGTTACGTAAATGAATTAAGGTGAAACTGTAAAACGGTACCTGGTGTCGTCGTTGATGTCGCTCTGGTCGTAGATAATCTCGGTCAGAGCGAGGTACATCAGGCTCTGTTGGTTCAGCAAGTCTCCGATCATCCTAATCGCCTCTGGACTCAAGCCACCTTCTGCCTTCAGATACTCCTGGGAACCAACACAGGGAGGGTTTATACATTATAGTCATTACAAATTCTGTCTTTCATCAAAACTAAAATGTGTTCTACCCTTGTAAAATGTGCTTTGGAAGTAAATCAAATACATTCTTTTTACAATTAACAAATTTACGAAATAAAAATTACATTCACCTTCAACGAGTAGTGGTCGTACTTCTGGAGCGCAGCTTTGCAGCCATGTGCCTCCACTTCGTCTTTCACCTGGAGGGAACATAATTAACATCTCAGCTGTTATTTGTTATTTATCTGCATATTGTGGGTGAGGAGAAACACCAAGCGATAACAGATAACAAACGTTCAGAGAAAATCTGTGTAGCAATCATTCAATATTGAATATTCTCTTTTGTGATATTGGGTAAATTAATTTGCCATTATTATTATCATTATTATAATTGTAATTGTTGTTTTACTTTGTGTTTTTGTGCAATGTACCTTCTGCAGAGCTCTCTGCAGCAGCTGGTCTGCAGACTTCCCCCTCTCGCCTTCCGACACGTTATACTCCAGGATGTTTGGATCAGCCTTCACAGCGTACGTCTTCTTCAGCAGCCCATTCACCAGGTAGAACGTGTTCCCGTCCTCCATGATGAATGGATTCAGCTTCACCCCCAGTTCTTTAGCAAACCAGAGGACGATGCTGCCAACAGACGCATTCACATGTTTCAGACTTAAAGGTCTCCCATCATGCAAAATGCACTTTTTGATGTCTTTTCTACATAAATGTGTCCCCGGTGTGTCCCTGGTGTGTCCCTGGTGTGACCCTGGTGTGTCCCCGGTGTGTCCCTGGTGTGTCCCCGGTGTGACCCCGGTGTGTCAGGAGACTCACAAAGTGTCAGAGAATAAAACCCTCTCTCTTTTCCTCCGTACCCACATCTCTAAACACGGGGGAACAACGGAGCTGATCCAGATTTGACGACATTACTAAAATGTGGGCGGTCTCTATACCCACGGGCCAATCAGAAACGTTGCTATCAGAAACAATGACAGGTCTTCCTTGTAAAAGAGATCCATGATCTCAAGTGACCTATCTGTCTAAATAAAGGTTTGAAATTAAATGAAATGAGAGACATATTTAGGAAGTAATTATGGTCTGTGTTTACATTAGCATCGCTAACATTCAGAGCTAACCTAGAGAGTCTGTGTGAAGAAGCAGGAAAGCAAAAGGCAGTCACCTTGTGGTAAACCTGAGAGAGAGAGTTTGAGCTCCATACTGTTTCAGAAATAATGCTTGAAGTGGTTTTGATTTGTTAATCTACAGACCCAGAATCAGCACTTTAGTAACAGCTGAAATAGAGGGGTTTGAGGCTAGAATGGGTGATCTGTTTGGTATTTTGATCAAAACACTTCAGACATGTTTTTAATACATTTGTATATGCCTTAATAGGAGACGTTTAAGGCGAATAAGATTTATTTCTTCAAACTTGTCTTGTCTGAACTCACTGGTGAAAGCTGGGGATCCTCATGGCTCCCAGCTCAGCGAACCATCCCTCCTCCTCGTTCCTGTGGGTATGCACTCGGCCTCCAACACGCTCACTGGACTCTACTATGGTTACCTTGTAGAACAAATTAAGATAACGTCATTAAATTCCTGATTGCCCCCCCAAAAAACAACCTTTAAATGAAGTCTTTATTCAGTCTTCAAAGCTTCAAATCATGATCAATTGTTTTTTTGCTTGTCTTTTTCTTCGCTGCTTTTAATTGAACTATTCATATCTTAAATTGCACTGTAACTTTTATCCATGTACTTTTTCTTGTAATGTTTAATTGAACTATTTATATTTTAGACTGCACTGTAACTTTTATCCATGTATTTTTCCTTAATGTTTATTTTCTTAGCTTTTCTTTTTTAATGCTTAATGTCTTGCATTTTTTTTTGTAAAGCACTTTGAATTGCCTTGCGTTGAAAAGTGCTATATCAATAAACTTGCCTTGCCTTGCCTTGCCTTAAAGCAACTTTAATTTAATACATCTTATTTTAGAGTCTTTAGATCATGAGAAATAGATTTATAAAGTATATTTAATTAATCTCATTTTATTTTAGAGCCTTGGTTTAGATGTTGAGAATTTGCACTTTTTTCTTCTTCTTAACCTGTTAAGCCCTGAGCCTGTTTTTCAGTTTTCAGGTTCAAAAAGGACATTCCCAGAACAAATGACCATAACTTCTAAAAGGGTTAAATTAATAATCTGTGTTCTCAAAGCAGTGATAAACCTGTGAGTTGGATGTAGAAAAGTCAGAATCAATATAGATGTTTTTTATTTTAAAGTAAATTCAGATTGTAAAACAATTTAAATTATAGAGTCCGTCCAAAAATAAACCATTACCTGTAGTGAAAACCACACTTGAATGATGGGATAGTAGACTAAAAGCTGTGTCAATCTGTATCGAGATTGATGCAAAACAAGTTACATTTGACCTTTTTAGAGAGGTTTAGAAAAAGAAAACACCTCTGGGGTCATTTGGGTGGATTTGCCATATCTCTGGAACCCATCGGTCGATTTTGATGATTATCACCTCTTTTGAACCGTTAGAGCCAATAGAATCGAGGGGAGGTTCCTAACTCCATCTAAACATTACCATCGGTGCAGCGCCGCCATCATGCCCAAAACCGGAAGCTCTCATACACTCTCGAGGTGCTAGAGATGCCACCGCCTCACCAGGTAAGAGCGATTATTGGGCCGCAAGGCCGAATAAGTAGCTTGGTCCACGGGCCTTTCCCCAGGCCCGGTTCCCCCGGTGCTCGGTGGCTTCACGTGATATAGGGTCGACCCTACTTCCTCACAGGCCGCCACCGCTGCCGCCGTGTGATGTCCCTGGGATATCACGCCGCGTGGCACTTTCCAAAGAGGATCGGGTTGATCTCCTGGGAGCCCCCGTGTTTACGGAAGGGCTCTTTGGATCGATCTCCTTGCTCACGGGATGAGGAGTAGTCGCAGCGTGGCTGCTTCTTGCCCATCCCCAGAGGAAGAAACACTGTCCTACACTCCCCGCCCCTGCTGTAAACCCCAGTATAGGGAGCCAGCAGGTGGGCGCGTGCACGTGAGTGGAATAAACCGAGTGCTGTCAAAGCACTGTGCGGGTTCAAGAGACGCTATTGCCGGCGTGCTGTTGTCAGAAAACACACCTTGCCTGGTATAATAGCTCCGATTAATGCATTTCACCGTTGCAATGGGAAATACAGCGTTAATACGTGGGCGCGCGGCCCTCGTGAGAGTGGCCGCGGTGCGTTCAGGGACCCTCGCAGAAGAACGGTGGTTTACGTTTGTAAACTCTAGTTCTGGAGGGAGGTGTGTGTGTGTGGGAGAAATGCATTCAGTAAAGACTATTGCATTTATCCCAGAGTAAGAGTCATTTCTCTCCACAATTCCACTTTTTCATACACCTGCTACGCTGACGACACCCAATTCATTCTGTCCTTTCCCCGCTCTGAGACCCAGGTCGTCGCACGCATCTCTGCTTGTCTAGCAGACATCTCTCAGTGGATGTCTGAGACTGGGTGGACTGTCTGACAGTGTTATTCAGTCTATCCAGGCAGCTAGAGCTGGATCCACCACAGCCTGTTGCAGGCCGAGGTGGCTAGGATTCCAGCGATGGTGTGAGGAGCGGAGAATAGAGCCCCTATCTTGTGAGTTAGGCTCTATTTTATCCTTCTTACAGTTACTGGTGGACAGAGGGCTTGCTCATTCCACAGTGAAAGTGTATGCAGCAGCCATCTCGTCCTGCCATGAGGGATTTGGCGGCAGGTCAGCCTTTACAGGGGGTCAGGAGGCTGCGCCCAGTAGTGCACGGCTCCACCCCGCAGTGGGACCTGCCCCTAGTGCTCGGAGCTCTCCTCCCTGAAAGCATTGTCGTGGAAAACAGCGTTGATTCTTGCCTTAACGTCAGCCAAAAGAGTGTCCGAGTTAACGGCTCTGTCGGTGCACCCGAGCTGTTTACTGATTCGGGGTGACCGGAGCGGCGCGACACTCAGACCGAACCCCTCCTTTGTGCCCAAGAGCCTAAGAGTGCGTTCAGGTCGAGGGCTATTCAGGATTTTAGTCTTCCCCCCTATGGTGGGACAGAGAAGCTAAACTGCACCTTCTCTGCCCGGTGAGTGACCCAGAAATCGACGCAGCTTCTGGTCCAGGCTCTCGTCACCTCACGCCTAGACTACTGCAGCTCTCTCCTGCTGGTCTCCCTGCATGTGCCATCCGACCTCTGCAGCTTATCCAGAATGCAGCGGCTCGTCTGGTCTTCAACCTTCCTGAATTCTCCCACACCACGCCGCTCCTCCGCTCCCTCCACTGGCTTCCGGTAACTGCTAGAATCCACTTCAAGACAATGGTACTTGCGTACCATGCTGCGAATGGATCTGGCCCTTCCTACATCCAGGACTTGGTTAAACCGTACACCCCAGCACGTGCTCTACGCTCTGCATCAGCCAAACGGCTCACTGCACCCTCGCTGCGAGGGGGACCCAAGTTCCCATCAGCAGAAACACGTGGGTTTGCTATCCTCGCTCCAAGATGGTGGAATGAGCTCCCATGGACATCAGGACAGAAGAAAGCTCACACACCTTCCAGACTGAAAACCCATCTCTTTCGACTCCACCTCGAGCGATAGAATTATTAACAAAGCGTTTATATACTAATAAAGGACTGGCTTACCTAAAGCCAGTTGAGTAGCACTTGAAATGTTTGGCTCTATGAAACCTGATGTACTTTATGATTCTGTTTTCTTCAAGGTTGTATTTTGTTGGTCGAACGCACTTATTGTGAGTCACTTTGGATAAAAGCGTCAGCTAAATGCAATGTAATGTTGTACCGGGCTTAACAGGTTAAATCCTATTTTAGTTTAAAGGCACTGACACACCAGGCCGAAATCGGCCGTTTTCGTTAGTCGGACTAAGAAAGGGGGCCCTGTCGCCCAAACTCAATTTGGTGTGTCCCACACCGTCGGCCGTGACACGCCTTATTTGGCCTTTCATGGTGGACGCACGGCCGTGCGTCGGCCACAGGCAGTCGACAAAGAAATCACTCTGATTGGCTGTTCAGCAAGCGAATCAGTGCATGAGAAGCGAAACGGTTGCTTGAGAATGTCTTCCACAAGCAACACTCCAATGACTGATAGCTCCAGTACTGCACGAAACATGTTTTCGATGGACGAGAGTGAAAATGGAACGCACACGCTATTTGTTGTTTGTTTCGATCATGCAGTCTGTTCTTCTTCTCTGTCTTCCGGTTGTTGCCTCTTTTGAATGACGAATACACACTACCGCCGCCTGCTGGTAAGGAGAGTTATTTCCACTCACGCATGCGCAGTTCGTATGGTATGGTTGTGGTGTGTTCCTGTGCGAAAACATGGCCAAGACGCTGGAGAGCACGGCGACGCAACAGTCGGCGTCGGCGAGTTCTCTGGTGACTGCTTGGTGTGTCAGGGCCTTAAAAGGTATATTTGGAGCATGCACCTTGTTTTATAAAGCAATTTTCACGACCGAAATTTCATTTTAGCGCCTTTAAATCATGAGACATAGTTTTATAAAGCTCATTTTTTCCGTAACTCCTATTTTAAAGTCCTTAGATCATGATAAATAGTTACTAAAGTGTATTTAGAGCGTGCACCTTGTGCCCGGCGTCCTGCAGCAGCTTTGCAGCCGTCAGTCCTGCAGCCCCGGCCCCGACAATGACCACGTGATGGGAGGAGTGGATGGGAGGAAGGCCGATCTGCACCGTGTTCAGGAGAACATCGTAGTCTGTGTCCTGAAGACAGTCCTCCAGATGTTGCTCCAGATGTTCCTCCAGGTGTTCATACAGATTATCATTCAGATGTTCCTCCAGATGTTCCTCCAGATGTTCCTCCACACTCCCAGCAGCTGATGATGTGTTTCTGAGGCACAGAGTGAGGAGTAGCAGCCGGACGACACCTGGAAACAGATATTATTATTATTATCTATGTTTATCTATTATTTTTACAATAGTTAATGAAGAGAGTGACATTTTATTTGAGCCTCTGTGCTTCCCTTAGTGCTTCATATGAGTGGGGGAAATAATCGATACAGCATAGTATCGATATCTTATTATATACACTTTTATTTGTATATATATATTTTTTTTTCTTCTATAAACTGTAGCATATCCCTCCAAAAGACGGTCGTGTATAAAACAGGAAGTTACGTTAAGACTAGGGCTGTCAAACGATTACAATTTTTAATCAGATTAATCATAGCTTAAAAATGAATTAATCAGATTAATCACCATTCGAACTATGTCCAAAATATGCCATTTCTTGATGTATATTGTTGTGGGAATGGAAAGATAAATGAAAGAAGGCGGATATATCCATTTAACACAGTATCTATGTTTATTATAACATTCTGCGTGTCAAAATGAAAGACAACCCACACACCTATCAATCATCAAACCGTGGGGTCTCAATTCGTGTTGATTTCTATCAACGGGGGAGTACTTCAGGAAAGTCGACAGAGGGGGGGGGCTAGTGGAGTACTTCGTGACCACAGAGTGTGAACGTTGTGATCAGCTGTTTTAGCGCAGTTCTCCAGTGAAGGAGGGAGTCTCCCTCCGCAGCCGGTTGGCGTAGTTTTTACACAGTTCCGTTGTACAGACCGACGTTAAAAGCAGCCTGTCTGTGCACACGAAGTACGCATTTCAGATTAAGCACATAACCTGCGTACCAGTTATGTGCACCCCTGTACTACAGCAAAAGTATTGTTAGAAATTAAAATAAATGTTTTATGGCATAATGTACCTTAAACATACCGTCAGTTTAAATGCTATTTTATTCTGGAAAAACCCGGAAGTTCTCAATACTAAGCTTTTATTCTGAAAATCCGTCATGACGACATCCGGGACTACCGCCCTTTAGTATCATTAAAGTGGCTTTGACGCCGTTAACATGTATTACATATACAGTTATGAAAGAGATAAGGAGGAGAAAATGCATGTGGAAGTAAGCAATGAATGTAAAATGTGGAAATCCTCTGTTTAACGCGATATCGGACATGAACGAGGGGGGGAAGTCCCCTACGTCACTACAGCTCCCAGAGAGGAGGAGCGAACAGCCAGCAAGCGGGAAAGACGAATGCTTGGGAGCTCTCTTCTGCACGGCCATCACAGGGAGAGGAAGGCTGCAGCCTTTCTCCTCCAACTGAACAATATCCTGCTTGTAACATTACCGCGCTTTTTATTAATTAAAGTACCAATTTTGAACCTTCTCAGAGACTCCATTTAGTCTCCTTTTTTAAGCTTCTTACCTGGACGCGAGAATAACG
>CM070489.1:902418-959840 GCA_036324585.1 Champsocephalus esox
AGGTATGTGGGAAACAAACCCGTTAGATAAATGCACATTTGTTCAGCCGGATAATATCCACATGTCTACCCTACTTTTATAATTTTCGAATCATAAATCTATTGATTAGATTAGATTTATGATAGACTTTTGAAAACTACAAGAACATAAGGAGGACCTTTACAAAAAAGTAATAGAGATTTTTGTCCAGAGGGATAGGCAAATGGACTTCATCTTCAAGTCAAGGTGAGACTGCAATGTTATTGAAAATGGGATCTTACTAAGAGAGAACAATTCCATATTTAAATGATAAAATTAAAATGTTTGGGTATCCTTCTGTTGAACTGTCTGTTTAAAATTAATTGAAGCATCAGACAAAAAAAGCTTTTGAAAATCCGAGTTCTGGTCTCTCCTATGCTTCAGCAGTCGGTTTTGAAGAGGGCAAAGAAGATCGATCTGAAGAAACGCTGCTGAGGTGGGTGATCTTTTAAGAAAACAACTGTTGATTAGAGTGGGTCTCCCAAAGTGGGGGTCGCAAGATGATTACACAATAAAAATTGTAAATTAAAAATAAATATTATAATTCTTTATCAATTTTCTTTATCAATTGTTTTTAAGATGTTGTATTCATAATAATGTCTCCCCAGCAGTCTGGTTTTACCTCTGCTGTGTATACACAGGGTGGGAAAATTACAATGCTGCAAACAAAACACTGAATCAGGATGAGAGTTGGATTAGAATTTAAAGTTATAAAGGTTATGAGCAGATGTAGAGAAGGCTTGTACTGTACTCCCAGGACGGACAGACGTGCAATAGATGCCGTGTGTAAATTGAAAAGATAATACATTTGCAACATAGGTAGTCCAAATGTTTGGAAATGCATGTGTGTATAATAGGAAGTTGAATCCACAAGGATATCCATCCAGGACCGATGATCCAGGACCACAGCCACGACTCTCGATCCAGCGCTCGCGATCCAGGACACAGGACCGCAGGATCATCCATGACTCCGGATCCCATGCTGTTACCATGCTGTTACCATGCTGTTACCATGCTGTTACTATGCTGGTACCATGCTGTTACCTTGCTGTTACCATGTTGTTATCATGCTGTTACCATGCTGTTACCATGCTGTCCCCATGCTGTCACCATGCTGTCACCATGCTGTTACTATACTGTCACCATGCTGTCACCATGCTGTTACTATGCTGTTACCATGCTGTCACCATGCTGTCACTATGCTGTTACCATGCTGACACCATGATGTTACCTTGCTGTTAGCATGCTGTTACCATGCTGTCACCATGCTGTTACCATGCTGTTACCATGCTGTTACCATGCTGTCACCATGCTGTCACTATGCTGTTACCATGCTGACACCATGATGTTACCTTGCTGTTACCATGCTGTTACCATGCTGTCACCATGCTGTTACCATGCTGTTACCATGGTGTTACCATGATGTTACTATGCTGTTACCGTGTTGTTACCGTGCTGTTACCGTGCTGTCACCATGCTGTTACCATGCTGTCCCCATGCTGTCCCCATGCTGTCACCGTGCTGTCACCGTGATGTCACCGTGCTGTTACCGTGCTGTTACCGTGCTGTCATAGTGCTTTTACCGTGCTGTTACCGTGCTGTTACCATGCTGTTACCATGCTGTTACTATGCTGTCACCATGCTGTCACTATGCTGTTACCATGCTGTCACCATGCTGTCATTATGCTGTTACCTTGCTGTTACCATTCTGTTACCATGCTGTCACCATGCTGTCACCATGCTGTCACCATGCTGTCACCATGCTGTCTCCATGCTGTTACCATGCTGTCACCATATTGTTACCATGCTGTCACCATGCTGTCTCCATGCTGTTACCATGCTGTCACCATGCTGTTACCATATTGGTACCATGCTGTCATTTTGCAGTTACCTTGCTGTTACCATGCTGTTACCTTGCTGTTACCATGCTTTCACCATGCTGTTACCATTCTGTTATCATGCTGTCACCATGCTGTCACCATACTGTTAACATGCTGTTACCATGCTGTTACCATACTGTTATCATGATGTTACCATGCTGTTGCCATGCTGTTACTATGCTGTTACCAAGCTGTTACCATGCTGTCGCCATGCTGTCACCATGCTGTTACCATGATGTTACCATGCTGTTACCATGCTGTTACTATGCTGTTACCATGCTGTCACCATGCTGTTACCATGCTGTTATCATGCTGTTACTATGCTGTCACCATGCTGTCACTATGCTGTTACCATGCTGTTACCATGCTGTTACTATGCTGTCACCATGCTGTCACTATGCTGTTACCATGCTGTCACCATGCTGTCACCATGCTGTCTCCATGCTGTTACCATGCTATCACCATGCTGTTACCATGCTGGTACCATGCTGTTACCATGCTGTCACCATGCTGTCACCATGCTGTTACCATGCTGTCACCATGCTGTTACTATGCTGTTACCATGCTGTTATCATGCTGTCACCATGCTGTCACCATACTGTTAACATGCTGTTACCATGCTGTTACCATGCTGTTATCATGATGTTACCATGCTGTTGCCATGCTGTTACTATGCTGTTACCATGCTGTCACCATGCTGTTTCCCTGCTGTTACCATGATGTTACCATGCTGTTACCATGCTGTCACCATGCTGTTACCATGCTGTTATCATGCTGTTACTATGCTGTCACCATGCTGTCACTATGCTGTTACCATGCTGTTACCATGCTATTACCATGCTGTTACCATGCTGTTACTATGCTGTCACCATGCTGTTACCATGCTGTTACCATGCTGTTACTATGCTGTCACCATGCTGTCACTATGCTGTCACCATGCTGTTACCATGCTGTTACCATGCTGTTACCATGCTGTTACCATGCTGTTACCATGCTGCCATGCTGTTACCATGCTGTCACTATGCTGTCACCATGCTGTTACCATGCTGTTACCATGCTGTTACCATGCTGTTACTATGCTGTCACCATGCTGTTACCATGCTGTTACCATGCTGTTACTATGCTGTCACCATGCTGTCACTATGCTGTCACCATGCTGTTACCATGCTGTTACCATGCTGTTACCATGCTGTTACCATGCTGTTACCATGCTGCCATGCTGTTACCATGCTGTTACCATGCTGTCACTATGCTGTCACCATGCTGTTACCATGCTGTTACCATGCTGTTACCATGCTGTTACTATGCTGTCACCATGCTGTTACCTTGCTGTTACCATGCTTTCACCATGCTGTCACCATGCTGTCACCATGCTGTCACCATGCTGTCACCATGCTGTCACCATGCTGTTATCATGCTGTCACCATGCTGTTTCCATGCTGTTACCATGCTGTTACCATATTGTTACAATGCTGTCACCATGCTGTTACCTTGCTGTTACCATGCTGTCACCGTGCTGTCACCATGCTGTTACCATGCTGTCCCCATGCTGTCACCATGCTGTTACCATGATGTTACTATGATGTTTCCATGCTGTTACCATGCTGTCACCATGCTGTCACCATGCTGTTACTATGCTGTCACCATGCTGTCACCATGCTGTTACTATGCTGTTACCATGCTGTTACCATGCTGTCACTATGCTGTTACCATGCTGACACCATGATGTTACCTTGCTGTTACCATGCTGTTACCATGCTGTCACCATGCTGTTACCATGCTGTTACCATGCTGTCACCATGCTGTCACTATGCTGTTACCATGCTGACACCATGATGTTACCTTGCTGTTACCATGCTGTTACCATGCTGTCACCATGCTGTTACCATGCTGTTACCATGATGTTACTATGCTGTTACCGTGTTGTTACCGTGCTGTTACCGTGCTGTCACCATGCTGTTACCATGCTGTCCCCATGCTGTCACCGTGCTGTCAACGTGCTGTTACCGTGCTGTTACCGTGCTGTCATAGTGCTTTTACCGTGCTGTTACCGTGCTGTTACCATGCTGTTACCATGCTATCACCATGCTGTTAACATGCTGTTACCATGCTGTTACTATGATGTTACCATGCTGTCACCATGCTGTTACCATGCTGTTACCATGCTGTTACTATGCTGTTACCATGCTGTCACTATGCTGTCACCATGCTGTTACCATGCTGTTACCATGCTGTCACCATGCTGTTACCATGCTGTTACCATGATGTTACTATGCTGTCACCATGCTGTTATCATGCTGTCACCATGCTGTTACTATGCTGTTACCATGCTGTTACCATGCTGTCGCCATGATGTCACCATGCTGTTACCATGATGTTACCATGCTGTTACCATGCTGTTACTATGCTGTTACCATGCTGTTACCATGATGTTACTATGCTGTCACCATGCTGTTATCATGCTGTCACCATGCTGTTACTATGCTGTCACCATGCTGTCACTATGCTGTTACCATGCTATTACCATGCTGTTACCATGCTGTTACTATGCTGTCACCATGCTGTTACCATGCTGTTACTATGCTGTCACCATGCTGTCACTATGCTGTCACCATGCTGTTACCATGCTGTTACTATGCTGTTACCATGCTGTCACCATGCTGTTACCATGCTGTTACCATGCTGTCAAAATGCGTTTACCATGCTGTTACCATGTTGTTACTATGCTGTCACCATGCTGTCACTATGCTGTTACCATGCTGTCACCATGCTGTCACTATGCTGTTACCATGCTGTTCCCATGCTGTCACCATGCTGTCACCATGCTGTCACCATGCTGTCACCTGCTGTTACCATGCTGTTACCATGCTGTTACCATGCTGTTACTATGCTGTCACCATGCTGTCACTATGCTGTTACCATGCTGTTACCATGATGTTACCATGCTGTTACTATGCTGTCACTATGCTGTTACCAAGCAGTTACAATGCTGTTACCATGCTGTTACCATGCTGTTACCATGCTGTTATCATGCTGTCACCATGCTGTCACCATACTGTTACCATGCTGTTACTATGCTGTTACCATGCTGTCACCATGCTGTTTCCATGCTGTTACCATGCTTTTACTATGCTGTCACCATGCTGTTATCATGCTGTCACCATGCTGTTACTATGCTGTTATCATGCTGTTACCATGCTGTTACCATGCTGTTACCATGCTGTTACCATGCTGTCGCCATGCTGTCACCATGCTGTTACCATGATGTTACCATGCTGTTACCATGATGTTACTATGCTGTTACCATGCTGTCACCATGCTGTCACCATGCTGTTATCATGCTGTTACTATGCTGTCACCATGATGTCGCCATGCTGTCACCATGCTGTTACCATGATGTTACCATGCTGTTACCATGCTGTTACTATGCTGTCACTATGCTGTTACCATGCTGTCACCATGCTGTTACCATGCTGTTACCATGCTGTTACTATGCTGTTACCATACTGTCACCATGCTGTCACTATGCTGTTACCATGCTGTTCCCATGCTGTCACCATGCTGTCACCATGCTGTCACCATGCTGTCACCTTGCTGTTACCATGCTGTTACCATGCTGTTACCATGCTGTTACCATGCTGTTACCATGCTGTCACCATGCTGTTACCATGCTGTCACCATGCTGTTACTATGCTGTTACCATGCTGTTATCATGCTGTCACCATGCTGTCACCATACTGTTACCATGCTGTTACCATGCTGTTACCATGCTGTTATCATGATGTTACCATGCTGTTGCCATGCTGTCACTATGCTGTTACCATGCTGTCACCATGCTGTTTCCATGCTGTTACCATGCTGTTACCATGCTGTTACCATGATGTTACCATGCTGTTACCATGCTGTTACGATGCTGTTATCATGCTGTTACTATGCTGTCACCATGCTGTCACTATGCTGTTACCATGCTATTACCATGCTGTTACCATGCTGCTACTATGCTGTCACCATGCTGTTACCATGCTGTTACCATGCTGTTACTATGCTGTCACCATGCTGTCACTATGCTGTCACCATGCTGTTACCATGCTGTTACCATGCTGTTACCATGCTGTTACCATGTTGCCATGCTGTTACCATGCTGTCACTATGCTGTCACCATGCTGTTACAATGCTGTTACCATGCTGTTACCATGCTGTTACTATGCTGTCACCATGCTGTTACCTTGCTGTTACCATGCTTTCACCATGCTGTCACCATGCTGTCACCATGCTGTCACCATGCTGTCACCATGCTGTCACCATGCTGTCACAATGCTGTTACCATGCTGTTATCATGCTGTCACCATGCTGTTAATATGCTGTTACCATGCTGTTACCATGCTGTCACCATGCTGTTACCATGCTGTCATTATGCTGTTACCATGCAGTTACCATGCTGTCACCATGCTGTCACCATGCTGTTATCATGCTGTCACCATGCTGTTACTATGCTGTTACCATGCTGTTACCTTGCTGTTACCATGATGTTACCATGCTGTTACCATGCTGTCAACATGCTGTTACCATGCTGTTACCTTGCTGTTACCATGATGTTACCATGCTGTTACCATGCTGTCAACATGCTGTTACCTTGCTGTTACCATGATGTTACCTTGCTGTTACCATGCTGTCACCATGCTGTTTCCATGCTGTTACCATGATGTTACCATGCTGTCACCATGCTGTTTCCATGCTGTTATCATGCTGTTACCATGCTGTCGCCATGCTGTCGCCATGCTGTCACCATGCTGTTACCATGATGTTACCATGCTGTTACCATGCTGTTACTATGCTGTCACTATGCTGTTACCATGCTGTCACCATGCTGTTACCATGCTGTTACCATGCTGTTACTATGCTGTCACCATGCTGTCACTATGCTGTTACCATTCTGTCACCATGCTGTTACCACGCTGTCACCATGCTCTCACTATGCTGTTACCATGCTGTTACCATGCTGTTACTATGCTGTTACCATGCTGTTACCATGCTGTCAAAATGCTGTTACCATGCTGTTACCATGTTGTTACTATGCTGTCACCATGCTGTCACTATGCTGTTACCATACTGTCACCATGCTGTCACTATACTGTTACCATGGTGTTCCCATGCTGTCACCATGCTGTCACCATGCTGTCACCATGCTGTCACCTTGCTGTTACCATGCTGTTACCATGCTGTTACCATGCTGTTACTATGCTGTCACCATGCTGTCACTATGCTGTTACCATGCTGTTACCATGCTGTTACTATGCTGTCACTATGCTGTTACCAAGCAGTTACAATGCTGTTACCATGCTGTTACCATGCTGTTATCATGCTGTCACCATGCTGTTACCATGCTGTTATCATGCTGTTAATATTCTGTTACCATGCTGTTACCATGCTGTCACCATGCTGTCACCATGCTGTTAACATGCTGTCATTATGCTGTTACCTTGCTGTTACCATGCTGTTACCATGCTGTTACCATGCTGTCACCATGCTGTTACCATGCTGTCACCATGCTGTCACCATGCTGTTACTATGCTGTCACCATGCTGTTACTATGCTGTTACCATGCTGTTATCATGCTGTCACCATGCTGTCACCATACTGTTACCATGCTGTTACCATGCTGTTACCATGCTGTTATCATGATGTTACCATGCTGTTACCATGCTGTTACTATGCTGTTACCATGCTGTCACCATGCTGTTTCCATGCTGTTACCATGCTGTTACTATGCTGTCACCATGCTGTTATCATGCTGTCACCATGCTGTTACTATGCTGTTACCATGCTGTTACCATGCTGTCGCCATGCTGTCACCATGCTGTTACCATGATGTTACCATGCTGTTACCATGCTGTTACTATGCTGTTACCATGCTGTCACCATGGTGTTACCATGCTGTTATCATGCTGTTACTATGCTGTCACCATGCTGTCACTATGCTGTTACCATGCTGTTACCATGCTGTTACTATGCTGTCACCATGCTGTCACTATGCTGTTACCATGCTGTCACCATGCTGTCATTATGCTGTTACCTTGCTGTTACCATGCTGTTACCATGCTGTCACCATGCTGTCACCATGCTGTTACCATGCTGTCACCATGCTGTCTCCATGCTGTTACCATGCTGTCACCATGCTGTTACCATGCTGGTACCATGCTGTCATGTTGCTGTTACCTTGCTGTTACCATGCTGTTACCTTGCTGTTACCATGCTTTCACCATGCTGTCACCATGCTGTCAACATGCTGTCACCATGCTGTTACCATGCTGTTATCATGCTGTCACCATGCTCTTAATATGCTGTTACCATGCTGTTACCATGCTGTCACCATGCTGTTACCATGCTGTCATTATGCTGTTACCTTGCTGTTACCATGCTGTTACCATGCTGTTACCATGCTGTCACCATGCTGTTACCATGCTGTTACCATGCTGTCACCATGCTGTCACCATGCTGTTACCATGCTGTCACCATGCTGTTACTATGCTGTTACCATGCTGTTATCATGCTGTCACCATGCTGTCACCATGCTGTCACCATGCTGTTACCATGCTGTTACCATGCTGTTATCATGATGTTACTATGCTGTTGCCATGCTGTTACTATGCTGTTACCATGCTGTCACCATGCTGTTACCATGCTGTTACCATGCTGTTACCATGATGTTACCATGCTGTTACCATGCTGTCACCATGCTGTTACCATGCTGTTATCATGCTGTTACTATGCTGTCACCATGCTGTCACTATGCTGTTACCATGCTATTACCATGCTGTTACCATGCTGTTACTATGCTGTCACCATGCTGTTACCATGCTGTTACTATGCTGTCACCATGCTGTCACTATGCTGTCACCATGCTGTTACCATGCTGTTACTATGCTGTTACCATGCTGTCACCATGCTGTTACCATGCTGTTACCATGCTGTCAAAATGCTGTTACCATGCTGTTACCATGTTGTTACTATGCTGTCATCATGCTGTCACTATGCTGTTACCATGCTGTCACCATGCTGACACTATGCTGTTACCATGCTGTTCCCATGCTGTCACCATGCTGTCACCATGCTGTCACCTTGCTGTTACCATGCTGTTACCATGCTGTTACTATGCTGTCACCATGCTGTCCCTATGCTGTTACCATGCTGTTACCATGCTGTTACCATGCTGTTACTATGCTGTCACTATGCTGTTACCAAGCAGTTACAATGCTGTTACCATGCTGTTACCATGCTGTTACCATGATGTTACCATGCGGTCACCATGCTGTCACCATGCTGTCACCATGCTGTCACCATGATGTTACCATGCTGTTACCATTCTGTTACTATATGATGTTACCATGCTGTTACCATGCTGTTACCATGCTGTCACCATGCTGTTTCCATGCTGTCACCATGCTGTTACCATGCTGTCACCATGCTGTTACCATGTTGTTAAATGCTGTTACTCTGCTGTCACCATGCTGTCACTATGCTGTTACCATGCTGTCACCATGCTGTCACCATGTTGTCACCATATTGTCACCATGCTGTCACTATGCTGTTACTATGCTGTCACCATGCTGTCACACTATGCTGTTACAATGCTGTCACCATGCTGTTACCATGCTGTCACCATGCTGTCACCATGCTGTTACCATGCTGTTATCATGCTGTCACCATGCTGTTACTATGCTGTCACCATGATGTTACTATGTGGTCACCATGCTGTCACTATGCTTTTACCATGCTGTCACTATGCTGTTACTATGCTGTCACCATGCTGTCACTATCCTGTTACCATGCTGTTACAATGCTGTTACTATGCTGTTACCATGCTGTCACCATGCTGTTACCATGCTGTTACCATGCTGTTACCATGCCGTTACCATGCCGTTACTATGCTGTTACTATGCTGTCACCATGCTGTCACTATGCTGTTACAATGCTGTAACCATGCTGTTACCATGCTGTTACCATGCTGTCACCATGCTGTCACCATGCTGTTACCATGCTGTTATCATACTGTCACCATGCTGTTACTATGCTGTTACCATGCTGTTACCATGCTGTCACCATGCTGTCACCATGCTGTTATCATGCTGTCACCATGCTGTTACTATGCTGTTACCATGCTGTTACCATGCTGTCACCATGCTGTTACCATGCTGTTACCATGCTGTCACCATGCTGTCTCCATGCTGTTACCATGCTGTCACCATGCTGTCACCATGATGTTACCATGCTGTTACCATGCTGTTACTATGCTGTTACCATGCTGTTACCATGCTGTCACCATGCTGTCACCATGATGTCACCATGCTGTTACTATGCTGTTACCATGCTGTCACCATGCCAAGGCAACCTCTCATTCCACTGATAGGTGGAGAGTTGCCCATATAGGCGGAGCTCCTCGTTCCTGACATCAGAGATATTTCAAAAATCTGGATCAGTCTGTATCAGATCCGTTGCAGCTCCGTTTTTAGAGATTTGGGTATGGAGGAAAAGAGAGAGGGTTGTGTTTCCTGACACCTGGTGAGTTCCCTGACACACCGGGGACATATATTCATGTATACAAGACGTACAAAAGTGCATTTTGCATGATAGGTCCCCTTTAAATAGAACACATAGCCGAAGACTATGTTATTATGATTAAAGAAACGTCTCAATGCAAAAGTGTTCACAACAAATTAAATATCCACAGGACTTTAGTGGTTTAAAAGATAGAATAGATACTTGTTTATATCTTTAAACAAAGCCGAATTAAAGAGTATGTTATTTTCCTTTAAGGATTGAGAGCAGTCAGGAACAACAGGAAGTAGTTAATATTAATAATAACTTGGATGAAACAAGAACAACAAGGAAACCAAATAAGAAGTCAACAAAGGCTGGTCACAAACATGTAGAGGAGTTATCTAAGAATATACTACGTTTATTATACGGTGACTCACCACTTTAAAGAAACATGTTGCCCATAGACTACATGTCCCACAATGCATCTCGTTGTGTGACATGCACAATGAAGAGACTTGCAATTATTTGCCCTTGAATTTGAATGTTGAGCACACTGTAACAGAAGAATGTCCCCATTTGTGATTAATAAAGTATATCTATCTATCTTTGGGTGCAACATTAATGCTGACGTGGCCCGCGATGAAATTGAGTTGGACACGTCCCTGCTTTAGATAATATTAAGTAGAAAGAAGTGTATTTTTTTACCTTTATTTGTGAGCACGTCGGTGTTAAAGTCCTCGAGGATCCGGAGCCTGAGCTCCACGTGTTTCTGAGTTTCAATTATCCCAGGTTTCCTCTTTTTATTCTGACATCTGCGGGAAAAGACCAGAAAATGTGGGTTGATTAAAACAATGGGAATAAAACCATTGAATGATCCTGTTGTTGTTCGTTTCATTGTCGAGTAAACTTAATTAAAACACTTGTTGATAGAATAACCTTGATGGCGTTTGATTGGTCGAGTTTTCTGGTTTCTCTGGATGCTCCTCCTCATCTTCATCTTGCTCCTCTTCATCAAGGGTGCTGCCCTTCTCGCCTTATATAAAAACATACAGAAATAAGTTCTTTCCACTTCACATTTATAAAAAGTTGTTTGTAGGGTGTTTTTTAAAAAGAGGATACTGTATAGAAACATATGTGCAAAACTCCAGTTGAAAAACGTGCTATTCTAATATCTATCACCCACATTTATATCATATAAATGAGGAAAACATAATGCCATTAACGAAGTACGCCGGGCTCGGTAGAATTCCAAGTATGCTGGACATTGGAACAGTACAATCGATGACGTAGTATGCTTGACTTAGTGGCTCTGGAGCAGCTTTACTCGAGATTGACACCCTTTGTCTGCACTGACGAGTTTCTTTTCTATAACAGAGCAACAGAAGAAGCACACTGCATTATCACGTTCTCTTATATAGTGAAGCTTTTTAGAGACTGCTTACACCAGCGTTTCTCAAAGTGTGGGATGTGATAGGTGTGATAGGTGGGTCGCGAATGGACGCGATGAACAGACAGGAGATATTTCAAATTTTTTGTAAATGTTTGGACCTCAGGCCGGAATCGAACCTGGGTCCTCGCGGGCGGTAGTGGATTATTACAGCCGGAGACTTGGTGGACATTCACAGCACCACTGCACCGGACCTGCCGGAGCCGCCGTTGCGAGGCTCTAGCGCAGGGGTGGGAAATCTCCGGCGAGACCATTTGGTATGGCCTTCGAGGTAATTTATAAACACACGCAAAAAATAAAAAAATTAAAGAAATCTAGACCGCAAAATAATTAAACAAGTGAGTGCCTGTTTTTCCCATGGGAGACTGCCTGCAGACCTCCACTCTCAGGACAGTTCCGGTGCAGACCTCCACTCTCAGGACACCTCCAGGAAGTGACGATTCTAACGCGTTTTTTTTCCCGCCCACCGAAGGACCCCCCCCAGCCTGATTCTCGGAAAAGTTTTTCGCTCAAATGACACCATGGAGGAATGTAACGGGAGTTGACAGGGGACTCTGCCCTCCTCACGAGTGCCTATTTTCGGACACTTTTTTTCACTTTTCCCCGGTTTTATTATTCTTTTGGCTATTTCGGGGACATTGCCCGGTCTCCGGTGTCCCCCCACGGCCTGTGTCCAGCCCACACTCATCCATATATTAACGGATTTTGACAATTTTTGTTGCATTTTTCTCCTCTCCTCTCACTGATCGAATGGCAAACGCGACCCACTGTCGGAGGGCCTCCGCGCCGGCCGATATGAAGCGTGACCAAGACACACCGTCCAGGGGTCCCACGGGTCCCGCAGCGGGGTGGAAGTTCCCAGCTGGAACCTCCCCAGCTCCGCCGCGGTGCACCCGGCAAACACGGTTGTTTCTCGAACCTTCCACGGTTGTCTAGCGGGTGTAACTAAAATACAAGATGTTGTATTTATATATATAAATAAATAAATATATCTATATAATGATATATATATATATATATATATATATATATATATATATAGATAGATAATAAGTGTCTGTACGATTTTATTTTGTATTTGCGTGCATTTCCTGTTTGGAGAGTGGCCCTGCGGCTTTCCTGATAGTAACTACAATACAAGGTGTCCGTATATATATACATATATATATATATATATATATATATATGTATATAATAAGTGTCACGATCCGTCACGATCCATCACGATCCGATTTTATTTTGTATTTGCGTGCATTCCTGTTTGGAAAGTGGCACTGTACTGATAGTGGTGATTTTATTTTGGAATTCTTAGCGTGCACTTCCTGTACTGACAGTGGAGGTGTCCTGAGAGTGGAGGTCTGCACCGGAACTGTCCCGAGAGTGGAGGTCTGCAGGCAGACCCCTCTCGTTTTTCCTGGCAACGGTCATGGTCCTTGAACACAACACGAGCCTAACGTGTCATCACATATGTCTCGTCTGACAGGGGTGAAATTCTGATGGAGAGGAGAGCACCAGAAACGCCGCTCCGGGACTTCAAAAAATTGCAGTACCCATAAGTCCGTACACATGCTGCAGTTTTTGCGTGGCTTTGTCTTTAGTTGAAAACCCAGTGGCGATCTGTCATACTGATCATACAGACAATAACTTTGTTGTTATTAGCATCTGGTTAGCTAGCTAGGCTAACGAATATAAGAAGCTTTTTCTCCAACCAGTGAGGGAAAGGCACATGTCACATCTTTATATGATCATTATAGTTATCAAAAAACAAGAGAATAAAGTAAACGGGTATAAAATACTATATGACAGTAAAAAAAATTGTTATTAATAAACAAGAATACAGTTTGAAAGGAGAGTGATTTGTAAAATATCCATAAAGAAAAAGTAAATCTGCTTCCAGTTCTGTTTCATCTGGTGTTGAGAGATGTGTCCATAGATCTACTCATGTTGCTCTCAAAGTGCACCAGATTGATGCTTTCAACTTCAATATTTAAAAATAAATCTTCCCGGGGGAGCATGCCCCCCGGATCCCCCTAGAGGAGGTTAGGTCCCCCCCCCCACTTAAATCATGTCCACATGGATAGGAAACTAAATACATTTGCACACATCTTGTGTCCATATCTTTCTGTTTTGGTGGTCATGCCACACCGTGCACGTGAATGCATGCGTGAGTCATGGTGAGATATCTGGATTAAGAGGTTGCTTTTTCTTTGCACAGCATGAAAGAAAGGTGAAATGCATTCATTTCACCTTTCTTTCATTCACCTTTCTTTTCTCTTGAATTCTTTCTCTTGATTTTAGTATTTTCAAGCAGAGGTCAATCATTTGTACGGCCCTCGGAGGATGTTGAAAACATTGAAATGGCCCTTGAGAGGAAAAAGGTTCCCCCCCTGGTGTAGAGTGACACGAAATCCATCATTTGTTTGACAATATGCAAATAAACCACAGTCCTGCAGCTGTCTGTCGCACATGGTGCCATTAATACACACATAGGTATTAATATATGAGAATCAGATAATAGAGAATCAGAGAGCACGGAGAAACAGATCATCAATAACACCGTAACAAGGGGAGTGTTCTTTAATCAATATAACATTTAATATAATTAAAATATCTGCTTTTCAATGTTTTGCCCATGTTTGTAAAAATAATGAATCATCAATACCATTTTAACTATTTTTCTAAACCTTAATTGACTGAATATACATATATATAAATATTCTGGAATTGTATTATCACATGCTTGAATATAAGAATCTGCATAAAATAAATAAAAAGCTGCTTCTATATACAAACACTGAAACTAATGATGGTGTTTGTATGGTTTTATTGCTTTAATAATGTGGAAACGAAGGTAGACGTGATTTATTTAAACGCTTTTCCATATTTTATACATAGGCATACGTTTTATACAATTAGATTAAATATATGTATTAAATGCAAGATGATTAAACACAAAACATGACATATACAGTATGTGTTTTGGTTGAAAAAGCTTTTACATTAAGAATATTTTTACATCATTTAATCATTCGGGGAAGTCTTTCAGTGCCTCTTCGGCTGCTAAATGGTGGAGGAAAAATCTTTCTCCTGTAACAAAATATCCTTGTATTAATAACGCTCTTGGTGTGCCACAGGGATCAATTCGAGGCCCACTTATTCTGAAAATAAGTTTGAATGTTTTAATTGTTGTATCAGTTCATTAATTTCTCGTCTCCATTTTATCCATAAAAGCAACCAATCAAAATGTCCGTCAACTCTTCCTCCAAGTACCACTGCATGGACTCCAAAGTGACAATGGTCGTCTCCATTACCTTCGGCATCACAAAGATCATCCTCCTCTACCCTTTCTGTATCTTCGTCTTCGCCCTGGGTTACCAAAGATGATGTCGTCAGCGCTCCTTCGAAACTACGAGTCACTCCGACATCTTCACCTACCACCTGGCCGCCGTAGAGATGATCCACGGGGTCGTGGGCATCACGTACGTCAGCGGCATTATCACTGATGATGATGAGGTCACTAAAGCGGCGGTGTGTTTCGGTTATATCATTTTCTTTGGACAAATTGGCTTTCACACCCTCACCTGTACGATACCTGGCCGTTGTTCACCCCGTTGTGTACATGGGGCTGAAAAATGCACGTGGTGTCAAAATACGAAATATTAGCTTCTGAGCTTTGCATCGAGCGGTGTAACATGTGGCTCCGGTTTGTCCAGTGGGCCAATATTCAGCTCATTGGCCGTCACTTTAATCACCCTGTCTTTCTGCAGCCTTTCTGTTCTCTGCAGTCTGATTCGGCCAGGGGGCGGGAGCAGGGAGGGCGTTGACCAATCAAAGCAAAGGGCTTTCCACAGCATCAAAGCCATACTGGGTGTGACGTGGCTTTGGTTTGCAGGCATGATCGTGAGTCTGTCTCTGGGGAAATCTAAGTTGCTGAACACCGAGGTTGGCTGTGCGCTGGAACATTCTTCAAACTGGTTCAGTCTGCCCAGCAGTCTGGTGCTGCCGCCGCTGTTCCTGCACAGAGCCCGAAAACTCTTCTGTGTGAAGTAATGTAATGTGCCGACTCTGAGGTTAGCATCGCAAGGGCTCCCTAAACAAAACGCCAATGGGATCTCTCGAATGGATTTTGGATTGGATTAAATGTTTATGATTCTTAAAGGTCCCCTATTATGCGGTTTTTCATCAATATATTATAGGCCTCAGATATATACAAAACATGTGTCTGAAGTGTTTGGCTCAAAATACCAAACAGATCATTGTAGCATTACCCATAATCCCTTCTGTTTCAGCCCTGTTTCCAAAGTGCTGATTCTCTGTCTGTTACTTTAGATGAAAGTAAGGAGCCCCTCCCCCACGCCCCTCTGAGAGACATTTGGTTACAAAGAACTCAATGGAGCTCTAGAGGAGATTCAGGTGATAAGGGGGGGGGTACCTTGGTTGCTGATTGGCTAATGGTTACACAAGACAAAACATCGTTATGACATCAAGTGGCCAAAATCTGATCAGCTCATTTTCAGACAGGCTTTTATAGAAATGGATAAAAAAGAGAGCGAATCTTTGTTCCTGAAACTTTCAGAGTCTCTTTCCACAGAGGGGACACATGTTGATGTAGAGGAGACATGAAGAAGAGGGGACACATGTTGATGTAGAAGACACGTGAAGAAGAGGGGACACATGTTGATGTAGAAGAGACATGAAGAAGAGGGGACACATGTTGATGTAGGAGAGACATGGAGAAGAGGGGACACATGTTGATGTAGAAGAGACATGAAGAAGAAGGGACACATGTTGATGTAGAAGAGACATGAAGAAGAGGGGACACATGTTGATGTAGAAGAGACATGGAGAAGAGGGGACACATGTTGATGTAGAAGAGACATGAAGAAGAGGGGACACATGTTGATGTAGAAGAGACATGGAGAAGAGGGGACACATATTGATGTAGAAGAGACATGAAGAAGAGGGGACACATGTTGATGTAGAAGAGACATGAAGAAGAGGGGACACATGTTGATGAAGAAGAGACATGAAGAAGAGGGGACACATGTTGATGTAGAAGAGACATGAAGAAGAGGGGACACATGTTGATGTAGAAGAGACATGAAGAAGAGGGGACACATGTTGATGTAGAAGAGACATGAAGAAGAGGGGACACATGTTGATGTAGAAGAGACATGGAGAAGAGGGGACACATGTTGATGTAGAAGAGACATGGAGAAGAGGGGACACATGTTGATGTAGAAGAGACATGAAGAAGAGAGGACACATGTTGATGAAGGAGAGACATGAAGAAGTGGATTTTGCTGAATAAGTTTTAAAACGCTTTGCAGAAATCTCCACATAATAATGTGGAGGAAATTCTTAAGAGAAACTGATACATGACTAATGGACAAAGTTTGTCTTTTGTTATATTTAATAAAGTAATAAAGAAATTCCATATATAATTCAAATCAATCCCAAATGCAGGAACAGAGCAGCTTCATCATCAGGATGAAATGGCTTCGACCTCAGAACACAGCTTACAGTCTCATTATATGTAGAGAGAATATCCAACTGGTCCCACCCTTAAATTCTCTCAGGCATTATCTAAACATCCCCATCATTAAACGAAACCATTAAACCTCCCAGTGCTCAAGCATTTGAAAATCCCCCTTTTGCCCTTCCTGAAAGGTCAAACATATGTCCCTGTGAAACACACACAGGACTAAGACTTCAATTTAACAGAGTAAAAGGCTATCAGAGTATACAACATACTCTATACAAATGATTTAAATGATTATATGAACATTTTACCCTACAAAGAAACCCACTTTATGATTCTTGAAGCTTACTTACAATCAACAAAAATACAGAGATAACGAATTAGAGCACGGCCACAGCTTTTTCACTCCAGAAATCAAGAGGTGGTGTTAATATGGAGATTACCCTGCTGAACTAAACGTCCAGGTATCATAAACGTGTGTTTGTATTTTCTGTAATAATCCAAAATCACATTGGCTTTTTGTGAAAGGAACCAGCCTTCAGGGTCAAACATAGAAATACAACATCCCTGCACCATATTTATTATATCTTGTACATTTTGTACCGATGTTAAGACACATAGAATTCATTTTGTTAGATTCAGATTTGTTTTAAGGCTTTTTGGATAGTTTTAAGTGTTTTCAGCTTGTTACTGCATAATATACAAACTCTCTTCAATTAAAAACGTCCTCTATAATATCTCCATATTATCTTATGATTGTACCTGTTTTTCAAACGGTTTGTGAAGAAAATAACAGTTTAATTAAAGGATTTGATTACTTTTGGCCAGTGGTGTACTAAGTAACTTAGTATCTCAGAGGTACTTGTACTTTACTTGAGTATTTCCATGTTATGCTAATTCTACTCCTCTACAGTTCAGAGGTACATGGTGTACTTCTACTCCACTACATGTATTTAATACCTTTAGTTACTTCACAGATGTGGATAAATGATGTGAAATCTAATCAAGTGTTGAAGACTTTAGTTCCACCTGGAGTAAATCCACCAGCTACCCTGCAGTCTACAAAGTACTTCAGACTAGCTGCACCTCCACCAGCTACCCTGCAGTCTACAAAGTACTTCAGACTAGCTGCACCTTCACCAGCTACCCTGCAGTCTACAAAGTACTTCAGACTAGCTGCACCTCCACCAGCTACCCTGCAGTCTACAAAGTACTTCAGACTAGCTGCACCTTCACCAGCTACCCTGCAGTCTACAAAGTACTTCAGACTAGCTGCACCTTCACCAGCTACCCTGCAGTCTACAAAGTACTTCAGACTAGCTGCACCTTCACCAGCTACCTGCAGTCTACAAAGTACTTCAGACTAGCTGCTCCTTCACCAGCTCTGAGAACACTTTCATGATCAATCATGATAAAACATATCATATATATTATTCTGAAATGGACCAATCAAACAAAGACTACTTTTACTGTCTTTCACTATATTTAGATGAGAATACTTTCTACTTTCACTTGAGGAACATTTTGAATGCAGGACTTTTACTGTAACAGAGTATTCCTACACTCTGGTACTTCTACTTTTACTCAAGTACAAGGACTGAGTACTTCTACTTTTACTAAGTACAAGATCTGTGTACTTCTACTTTTACTCAAGAACAAGATCTGTGTACTTCTAATTTTACTCAAGAACAAGATCTGTGTACTTCTACTTTTACTCAAGTACAAGATCTGAGTACTTCTACTATACTTTTGGTGTTTCTGCTTATTGCATCAGGGCTTTAAAACTAAAGTGAGCTCTAGTATTTGCAGGATTTAAGACGCTACATCTCGTCATGCTGTTGAGTTTTCGCTGCCTCTTCGTTAATATTTGTAGCCGCCCTGATGGCGGACTTCATGGCCGTCTCGATCCAGGCGTGAGGGAAGGCGGTGTGTTCCCCGGCAAAGTGCACCCTGCCTTCACTTCTAAACATCTCCTCGGCGTAGTGGTCTAAATGCTGGAAGGGAGCGAAGAAAGCAAAGGCGCCCAGGCTGTGAGGGTCGGCGCTCCACTTCTTCACCACCACCCCGGTGCAAAGAGCCCTCACTTTCTTCCCGTGGATCCGCTCCAAGTCTCTCAGCACCAGCTCCTTTTTCAAAGATTCAAAGATTCAAAGGTTTTATCATCATATGCTCAAAGCTAAAGTGTAGAAATTACAATGCAATGCTTCTGACCTGAGCTCCTCCAACAATGCAACATTTATAATAAAATACAAATAAAAAGTAGTGCAAGAAGTCTCTATACATGTCAATAGAATATGATATGTACAAGAACAGAATAGGAAATTAAATAATGTAAATTAAGACAAAATTAAATACGGTTTATTGCGGTGATAACTATTTCGATAAATAATAACAAAAATTAATTACGTTGACAATATACTTTATTTACTTTATATAGTTTATTTATTTACAATATACTTTATTTTAACAATTGTGACTTTTTTTTAAAATTATTTATTGACTTTTTCCCGACTTATTTCATTGTGTTTTTTTACAAACTATACTTTGACTTTTTTACGAGATATTTTTCATTATTTTTCAATAGTTTAGAGATAAACAGTTTTTATCATGCTTTATTCAATATTTTCTATTTCAACTTGGATGAAATCAAATAATGTAAAGTAAGACAAAATCAAATACGGTTTATTGCGGTGATAACTATTTACATAAATAAGTATATTGCAAGATAACAAACAGGAATGTTTTTCGGGCACTTTACAGACCTTGAGGTCTTCGTCGCTCGCTCCCAGGAAGAGGAGGGAGTCGTCGGACCAGGTGTAGGAAGCCAGCAGAACCCCGATGGTCTTATTGTTCGGGAAACTGTGACTCGGGTAGTAGATGAACCGAGAAGGACTGTCAGTGATGCTCTTCCCGCCTCGGATGCCGTCCTTCAACCAGAACTTCTCTCTAAAAATGAGGATGATCTTAGTGGAGCTATCGTAGTGGACGCCCTTTAGGACTTCCATCTTTTTAATGGACAGAGGTGGAACAAAGTCCATGAAAAGGGCAGCTTTGGCCGTGGTGGTCACCAGGACGACGTCGGCATTAAGGTCAGTAAGAAGCTCTTGATCGGTCTGATAGGACACGATTACCTCTTGATCTGATTGGCGGATACGTTTGACCTTAGAGTTGAGGAGGATGGGGACGTGGAGGACATTGAGGAAAGCTGTGGTCAGCAGATCAGACCCGCCGTTCACCTCATAGTACCTGTAAGAGAAAACATTTTTAGTTTCCTTGTATCAGCCACAAATGTAAGTAATATGTGATCAGTGACCTCTGGATTTCTCTATATGTGTGCCGTTGGAGAGGCAATAAAAACACATGTTGATTAAATCTGAAACTCCACATATTCACACCACTTTATGATCTTTGTAGTACAAAAGCTAAGGTTAGGCTATAAAAGAACTACAGCACGGTCACATGACTTCACGTCACCACCGCTAAGCTAAAGGCGGCTAATGTTGGGCTATAAAGGAACTACAGCACGGTCACATGACTTCACGTCACCACCGCTAAGATAAAGGAGGCTAATGTTGGGCTTTAGGCATTATGTTTTGCGGGAACCAATCTTAATCTTTTTCACACTCTATCTCAGCTGAACATTTGGGGCAAGACACAATAAATAAAGCTTTGCCAGTTTGGGTCTTTTTCACAACTGATCAAGATGGCCAAACGATTCTCAGCTCAGAGAACATTTGGAGAAAAAAAAAGTCAGAGATTTATTTTGGGCGTGCTGTGGGGTAGCTTGACGTTTCATACAGGCTTCTCAAACATTAATGTACCGGGCGCTATAGGGGAATTTTCTACTTCAACACTCCCCACGCAAATACACTGTGTGACAGTTACAATGAAGGCTCGAGGCATATAGGTGTAAGCAGGGGTAAAGTGCTATTTTTATAGGTGGGGAGTGGACCTAACCTCCTCTAGGGGGGTCCGGGGGCAAGCTCCCCTGGGAAGATTATTTTTAAAAATTGAAGTTGAAAGCATCAATCTGGTGCACGTTAAGAGCAAAATGAAGAGATCTATGGATGCATCTCTCAACACCGATTTGAAACAGACCTGTAAACAGATTTACTATTTCTTTATGGATATTTTACAAATCATCCTTTTAAACTTTATTCTTGTTTTACTGTCATATAGTATTTCATACCTGTTTTTAATTTATTCTCTTATTTTTTATAACTATAATGATCATATGTGTGCCTCGGACATAATTGTTTACATTAATGGTGCCAACACGTTTGAGACTGCAGAGTATTATCATCTGATATTTAAGAAGTGTGTTACATATGAAATGGCAGAAAGTCTTGTTGCAATTTCCAGATATTAAAAGAGGTCCCTTGAGTTTCTCTGCTATTATCAATAGTAGCAGTTAAGTGAATACTGTTCAAACAATACCTGTTTGTGTTTTATATTGATTTCTCTGTTTTATCCTTTCATAAATGTGAGGACTAAAATGGCTATAAACAAGGGCAAGTTGGAGTAAACAGGGTTTTATTGCTCTATGGGGGAGGTGTAGGTATGCAGGACAGGGTGCTAAGTGGATGAGAGTATATTCTGCTTAAGATCTCTAGCATGTCATGTTTCAGGAAAGTCTACATATCTTGAATAGTATATGTGTGGGTTTAATTACTTTGTATTTATAATAAGCAGTCTGTGTAACCAGAAGTTGGAGATATGAGAGATGAAATTGTTGTTTTATCTTTGTGAGCAAGACCCCACTGTGGTCTCTGAAATGTGGGGGGATGTGTGTGTGTGTGTGTGTGTGGAGGCTGCAGAAATATGAGACAGTGAATGCCAGAGGTGTTTGTTTGAGATGACCGGAAAAGACGACCAGTTAAACTCCACCCCTTCCTGTTTCTGTTGGTATTGAGAGCCTGTGCATCCTTTTGTTCTGCCTCTCTTCTCGCGTGGCCCGGACCGGAGGGTCGGGGCAGCACGTGAACAAGGCCAGGAGTAGGCATATTCCTGACATTACGAATATGATATGATATGGCTTTGTATGGTATGGTAATGTATTGATTGTATTGCATTGTCATATTATCATTAAAGTAGATGATTGTTTAACCGTTACTTGTATGCTCTGGATTCCTTCCTGTATGATAACCAGCTTGTTAGGGACGCGCGGAGATTTGAAAAGCGGACCAGTAATCCCTTAAAATCCCTATCAAGACCCACTGAGATAACACTGAGAGTCCTTTAGCTCACTGAGTCTCTCAGTCTGACAGCAGAGGACTCTCCTCCACTTTGTTATTTTCGAATCAATAATTGTTCAAATTGTGATTTTTAAAATTTTTAATCTTTTAAAAAAAATGTAATAACCATTTTTCCTCCTGGTCTCTCGCGCCAGTCATGCTTCGGCGCGCCCCACAATTTGGGAACCACTGATGAGGAAGAGGAAGAGGTTTCAGAATGTGAGGATCACATTTCTGAGAATTCTGAGTCTGACAGTGACTTTGAAGAAGAGGATGAGATTGAGCATCAGCTAGTAACAAAGAAAGATTGAGCCATAGGACCAGCCGGTCAGCAAAAAAACGATAGTAGCACTTTAATTCATTAATGTGATCTGACAAATGTAAAAGGGCAAATATTAACCATATGTACTGTTTATATTTATATTGCTTGTAATTGAGATGAAGTACATATCTGTTGAGTATTTTTAACACAAAATAGTTTGGTTGTGTTAAATTGAAGCCTAAAAAGGCAGGGGGTCCACCAGACCCACGAACACTGGCTGAGTAACAGAAATATGAACACCACACAAGAGTTAAAGCCTCATTGCTGCACCGTTCTGTTACGTAAATGAATTAAGGTGAAACTGTAAAACGGTACCTGGTGTTGTCGTTGATGTCGCTCTGGTCGTAGATAATCTCGGTCAGAGCGAGGTACATCAGGCTCTGTTGGTTCAGCAAGTCTCCGATCATCCTAATCGCCTCTGGACTCAAGCCACCTTCTGCCTTCAGATACTCCTGGGAAACAACACAGGGAGGGTTTCTACATTATAGTCATTACAAATTCTGTCTTTCATCAAAACTAAAATGTGTTCTACCCTTGTAAAATGTGCTTTGGAAGTAAATCAAATACATTCTTTTTACAATTAACAAATTTACGAAATAAAAATTACATTCACCTTCAACGAGTAGTGGTCGTTACTTCTGGAGCGCAGCTTTGCAGCCATGTGCCTCCACTTCGTCTTTCACCTGGAGGGAACATAATTAACATCTCAGCTGTTATTTGTTATTTATCTGCATATTGTGGGTGAGGAGAAAACACAAGCGATAACAGATAACAAACGTTCAGAGAAAATCTGTGTAGCAATCATTCAATATTGAATATTCTCTTTTGTGATATTGGGTAAATTAATTTGCCATTATTATTATCATTATTATAATTGTAATTGTTGTTTTACTTTGTGTTTTTGTGCAATGCACCTTCTGCAGAGCTCTCTGCATTAGCTGGTCTGCAGACTTCCCCCTCTCGCCTTCCGACACGTTATACTCCAGATGTTTGGATCAGCCTTCACAGCGTACGTCTTCTTCAGCAGCCCATTCACCAGGTAGAACGTGTTCCCGTCCTCCATGATGAATGGATTCAGCTTCACCCCAGTTCTTTAGCAAACCAGCGGACGATGCTGCCAACAGACGCATTCACATGTTTCAGACTTAAAGGTCTCCATCATGCAAAATGCACTTTTTGATGTCTTTTCTACATAAATGTGTCCCCGGTGTGTCCCTGGTGTGTCCCTGGTGTGACCCTGGTGTGTCCCCGGTGTGTCCCTGGTGTGTCCCCGGTTTGACCCGGTGTATCCCCGGTGTGTCCCTGGTGTGTCCCCGGTGTGACCCCGGTGTGTCAGGAGGACTCACAAAGTGTCAGAGAATAAAACCCTCTCTCTTTTCCTCCGTACCACATCTCTAAACACGGGGGAACAACGGAGCTGATCCAGATTTGACGACATTACTAAAATGTGGGCGGTCTCTATACCCACGGGCCAATCAGAAACGTTGCTACAGGTCTTCCTTGTAAAAGAGATCCATGATCTCCAGTGGACCTATCTGTCTAAATAAAGGTTTGAAATTAAATGAAATGAGAGACATATTTAGGAAGTAATTATGGTCTGTGTTTACATTGCAGAGCTAACCTAGAGAGTCTGTGTGAAGAAGCAGGAAAGCAAAAGGAACTCACTTGTGGTAAACCTGAGAGAGAGAGAGAGTTTGAGCTCCATACTGTTTCAGAAATAATGCTTGAAGTGGTTTTGATTTGTTAATCTACAGACCCAGAATCAGCACTTTAGTAACAGCTGAAATAGAGGGGTTTGAGGCTAGAATGGGTGATCTGTTTGGTATTTTGATCAAAACACTTCAGACATGTTTTTAATACATTTGTATATGCCTTAATAGGAGACGTTTAAGGCGAATAAGATTTATTTCTTCAAACTTGTCTTGTCTGAACTCACTGGTGAAGCTGGGGATCCTCATGGCTCCCAGCTCAGCGAACCATCCCTCCTCCTCGTTCCTGTGGGTATGCACTCGGCCTCCAACACGCTCACTGGACTCTACTATGGTTACCTTGTAGAACAAATTAAGATAACGTCATTAAATTCCTGATTGCCCCCCCAAAAAACAACCTTTAAATGAAGTCTTTATTCAGTCTTCAAAGCTTCAAATCATGATCAATTGTTTTTTTGCTTGTCTTTTTTTTCGCTGCTTTTAATTGAACTATTCATATCTTAAATTGCACTGTAACTTTTATCCATGTACTTTTTCTTGTAATGTTTAATTGAACTATTCATATTTTAGACTGCACTGTAACTTTTATCCATGTATTTTTCCTTAATGTTTATTTTCTTAGCTTTTCTTTTTAATGCTTCATGTCTTTCATTTTTTTTTGTAAAGCACTTTGAATTGCCTTGCGTTGAAAAGTGCTATATCAATAAACTTGCCTTGCCTTGCCTTGCCTTAAAGCAACTTTAATTTAATACATCTTATTTTAGAGTCTTTAGATCATGAGAAATAGATTTATAAAGTATATTTAATTAATCTCATTTTATTTTAGAGCTGGTTTAGATGTTGAGAATTTGCACTTTTTTCTTCTTCTTAACCTGTTAAGCCCTGAGCCTGTTTTTCAGTTTTCAGGTTCAAAAAGGACATTCCCAGAACAAATGACCATAACTTCTAAAAGGGTTTAAATTAATAATCTGTGTTCTCAAAGCAGTGATAAACCTGTGACTTGGATGTAGAAAATTCAGAATCAATATAGATGTTTTTTATTTTAAAGTAAATTCAGATTGTAAAACAATTTAAATTATAGAGTCCGTCCAAAAATAAACCATTACCTGTAGTGAAAACCACACTTGAATGATGGGATAGTAGACTAAAGCTGTGTCAATCTGTATCAAGATTGATGCAAAACAAGTTACATTTGACCTTTTTAGAGAGGTTTAGAAAAAGAAAACACCTCTGGGGTCATTTGGGTGGATTTGCCATATCTCTGGAACCCATCGGTCGATTTTGATGATTATCACCTCTTTTGAACCGTGAGAGCCAATAGAATCGAGGGGAGGTTCCTAACTCCATCTAAACATTACCATCGGTGCAGCGCCGCCATCATGCCCAAAACCGGAAGCTCTCATACACTCTCGAGGTGCTAGAGATGCCACCGCCTCACACCAGGTAAGAGCGATTATTGGGCCGCAAGGCCGAATAAGTAGCTTGGTCCACGGGCCTTTCCCCAGGCCCGGTTCCCCCGGTGCTCGGTGGCTTCACGTGATATAGGGTCGACCCTACTTCCTCACAGGCCGCCACCGCTGCCGCCGTGTGATGTCCCTGGGATATCACGCCGCGTGGCACTTTCCAAAGAGGATCGGGTTGATCTCCTGGGAGCCCCCGTGTTTACGGAAGGGCTCTTTGGATCGATCTCCTTGCTCACGGGATGAGGAGTAGTCGCAGCGTGGCTGCTTCTTGCCCATCCCCAGAGGAAGAAACACTGTCCTACACTCCCCGCCCCTGCTGTAAACCCCAGTATAGGGAGCCAGCAGGTGGGCGCGTGCACGTGAGTGGAATAAACCGAGTGCTGTCAAAGCACTGTGCAGGTTCAAGAGACGCTATTGCCGGCGTGCTGTTGTCAGAAAACACACCTTGCCTGGTATAATAGCTCCGATTAATGCATTTCACCGTTGCAATGGGAAATACAGCGTTAATACGTGGGCGCGCGGCCCTCGTGAGAGTGGCCGCGGTGCGTTCAGGGACCCTCGCAGAAGAACGGTGGTTTACGTTTGTAAACTCTAGTTCTGGAGGGAGGTGTGTGTGTGTGGGAGAAATGCATTCAGTAAAGACTATTGCATTTATCCCAGAGTAAGAGTCATTTCTCTCCACAATTCCACTTTTTCAGACACCTGCTACGCTGACGACACCCAATTCATTCTGTCCTTTCCCCGCTCTGAGACCCAGGTCGTCGCACGCATCTCTGCTTGTCTAGCAGACATCTCTCAGTGGATGTCTGAGACTGGGTGGACTGTCTGACAGTGTTATTCAGTCTATCCAGGCAGCTAGAGCTGGATCCACCACAGCCTGTTGCAGGCCGAGGTGGCTAGGATTCCAGCGATGGTGTGAGGAGCGGAGAATAGAGCCCCTATCTTGTGAGTTAGGCTCTATTTTATCCTTCTTACAGTTACTGGTGGACAGAGGGCTTGCTCATTCCACAGTGAAAGTGTATGCAGCAGCCATCTCGTCCTGCCATGAGGGATTTGGCGGCAGGTCAGCCTTTACAGGGGGTCAGGAGGCTGCGCCCAGTAGTGCACGGCTCCACCCCGCAGTGGGACCTGCCCCTAGTGCTCGGAGCTCTCCTCCCTGAAAGCATTGTCGTGGAAAACAGCGTTGATTCTTGCCTTAACGTCAGCCAAAAGAGTGTCCGAGTTAACGGCTCTGTCGGTGCACCCGAGCTGTTTACTGATTCGGGGTGACCGGAGCGGCGCGACACTCAGACCGAACCCCTCCTTTGTGCCCAAGAGCCTAAGAGTGCGTTCAGGTCGAGGGCTATTCAGGATTTTAGTCTTCCCCCCTATGGTGGGACAGAGAAGCTAAACTGCACCTTCTCTGCCCGGTGAGTGACCCAGAAATCGACGCAGCTTCTGGTCCAGGCTCTCGTCACCTCACGCCTAGACTACTGGAGCTCTCTCCTGCTGGTCTCCCTGCATGTGCCATCCGACCTCTGCAGCTTATCCAGAATGCAGCGGCTCGTCTGGTCTTCAACCTTCCTGAATTCTCCCACACCACGCCGCTCCTCTGCTCCCTCCACTGGCTTCCGGTAACTGCTAGAATCCACTTCAAGACAATGGTACTTGCGTACCATGCTGCGAATGGATCTGGCCCTTCCTACATCCAGGACTTGGTTAAACCGTACACCCCCAGCACGTGCTCTACGCTCTGCATCAGCCAAACGGCTCACTGCACCCTCGCTGCGAGGGGGACCCAAGTTCCCATCAGCAGAAACACGTGGGTTTGCTATCCTCGCTCCAAGATGGTGGAATGAGCTCCCATGGACATCAGGACAGAAGAAAGCTCACACACCTTCCAGACTGAAAACCCATCTCTTTCGACTCCACCTCGAGCGATATAATTATTAACAAAGCGTTTATATACTAATAAAGGACTGGCTTACCTAAAGCCAGTTGAGTAGCACTTGAAATGTTTGGCTCTATGAAACCTGATGTACTTTATTATTCTGTTTTCTTCAAGGTTGTATTTTGTTGGTCGAACGCACTTATTGTGAGTCACTTTGGATAAAAGCGTCAGCTAAATGCAATGTGATGTTGTACCGGGCTTAACAGGTTAAATCCTATTTTAGTTTAAAGGCACTGACACACCAGGCCGAAATCGGCCGTTTTCGTTAGTCGGACTAAGAAAGGGGGCCCTGTCGCCCAAACTCAATTTGGTGTGTCCCACACCGTCGGCCGTGACATGCCTTATTTGGCCTTTCATGGTGGACGCACGGCCGTGCGTCGGCCACAGGCAGTCGACAAAGAAATCACTCTGATTGGCTGTTCAGCCAGCGAATCAGTGCATGAGAAGCGAAACGGTTGCTTGAGAATGTCTTCCACAAGCAACACTCCAATGACTGATAGCTCCAGTACCGCACGAAACATGTTTTCGATGGACGAGAGTGAAAATGGAACGCACGCGCTATTTGTTGTTTGTTTCGATCACGCAGTCTGTTCTTCTTCTCTGTCTTCCGGTTGTTGCCTCTTTTGAATGACGAATACACACTACCGCCGCCTGCTGGTAAGGAGAGTTATTTCCACTCACGCATGCGCAGTTCGTATGGTATGGTTGTGGTGTGTTCCTGTGCGAAAACATGGCCAAGACGCTGGAGAACACGGCGACGCAACAGTCGGCGTCGGCGAGTTCTCTGGTGACTGCTTGGTGTGTCAGGGCCTTAAAAGGTATATTTGGAGCATGCACCTTGTTTTATAAAGCAATTTTCACGACCGAAATTTCATTTTAGCGCCTTTAAATCATGAGACATAGTTTTATAAAGCTCATTTTTCCGTAACTCCTATTTTAAAGTCCTTAGATCATGATAAATAGTTACTAAAGTGTATTTAGAGCGTGCACCTTGTGCCCGGCGTCCTGCAGCAGCTTTGCAGCCGTCAGTCCTGCAGCCCCGGCCCCGACAATGACCACGTGATGGGAGGAGTGGATGGGAGGAAGGCCGGTCTGCACCGTGTTCAGGAGAACATCGTAGTCTGTGTCCTGAAGACAGTCCTCCAGATGTTGCTCCAGATGTTCATCCACACTCCCAGCAGCTGATGATGTGTTTCTGAGCACAGAGTGAGGAGTAGCAGCCGGACGACACCTGGAAACAGATATTATTATTATTATCTATGTTTATCTATTATTTTTACAATAGTTAATGAAGAGAGTGACATTTTATTTGAGCCTCTGTGCTTCCCTTAGTGCTTCATATGAGTGGGGGAAATAATCGATACAGCATAGTATCGATATCTTATTATATACACTTTTATTTGTATATATATATTTTTTTTTCTTCTATAAACTGTAGCATATCCCTCCAAAAGACGGTCGTGTATAAAACAGGAAGTTACGTTAAGACTAGGGCTGTCAAACGATTACAATTTTTAATCAGATTAATCATAGCTTAAAAATGAATTAATCAGATTAATCACCATTCGAACTATGTCCAAAATATGCCATTTCTTGATGTATATTGTTGTGGGAATGGAAAGATAAATGAAAGAAGGCGGATATATCCATTTAACACAGTATCTATGTTTATTATAACATTCTGCGTGTCAAAATGAAAGACAGCCCACACACCTATCAATCATCAAACCGTGGGGTCTCAATTCGTGTTGATTTCTATCAACGGGGGAGTACTTCAGGAAAGTCGACAGAGGGGGGGGCTAGTGGAGTACTTCGTGACCACAGAGTGTGAACGTTGTGATCAGCTGTTTTAGCGCAGTTCTCCAGTGAAGGAGGGAGTCTCCCTCCGCAGCCGGTTGGCGTAGTTTTTACACAGTTCCGTTGTACAGACCGACGTTAAAAGCAGCCTGTCTGTGCACACGAAGTACGCATTTCAGATTAAGCACATAACCTGCGTACCAGTTATGTGCACCCCTGTACTTCAGCAAAAGTATTCTCCGTCGGGACTTCCTGCAACAACACCACGCCGTTATCAAAGATGTTCTATTGAGAAGACGATCACTACGTGACAAAAGGTTAAACCGTGGCTACTGAAATCAATCTTACTAACTGCTGTTTGTGCAATTTACTCTGCGCGAGTTGGCAGACTTTATTTTGCTTACTTTAACCAACACACTCTCACTCCCTACGCGTCCAATAGCGACGTTTGGTCAGTGTCCGTGGCGTGCAGTTGTGACGCTCCTAGGCTCCTTCAGTGTCATAAAGGGACGCAAATAGCTTTCAACTGATTGCAATGTATTCCCATCTGCGTCGGGATTTGACGCTCATGGAAGCACGGCATTCGTTTATGTCGGCTGCCCTTAAAGGCAATGTGAGCGTCCATTCCCAGGAGTAAAGGATGGCAGAAGACACTACACTACCCAGAATCCCCAGCTATCGTTTGGACTACACCATGTGCTCTGTTTGACAAACCCCGTGATAGTCCTCAAGCTCTGTGATTGGAGAGTGTGCTCCGAGGGTTAAGCCGATTCTCGAACAGCACTTGAAATGGGATGGAACCATTGCAGATTGTCCAAAACTGGATTTGAACGGGTCCACCGCGTCATTATGTATAATATCAGTTAAAATAAGTGCTTCAACATAGTTAACATTGCTGGAGGTATGCACAAATATTGATAGATGTCTTGTAATGCACTATTGAGGAACCTGCAACCCAAGTTTTTCATTCAGTGCAGAACTACACCACAGTTGTGTAGGTCTATATGATATGTCAATAAACCTTAGAAAATCTTGAAATCTTGAAAGGGATGTGCAAAATAGTCATTATATACAGTCTTTAATTAACTATTAGTAGAGAATAACGAGTAATGAATATACTTTATAGGGATCGTATTAATATCTAATAATAAAAATAATTCAATTCAATAACATGCTTTAACCACCAGGTGTCCCTTTATATCAGCTGTGCACCTTTATGGTGTAAATACAGCCTATCTACCAATTGGATCAAATATAAAAGTGAGCCGAATTAGTGTTGATACTGCAAGGAGACGTATTGTGTGAAAAGAAATGTAAGATGTTGTTTAATGGCTGATATATTTATGATCCACGTCACGTTTCCAGTTCCTCATGTTTGTCTTCTCATCAGGGCTCTATACAGAACTACGGCAGATATGTAATATCTAATGCAGCCGAACCGTGTATTACAATGCCGTTATGTGATGACTTTCAAAGAGAAAAGCAAGCACACTCGGAATAAAGGATTATTATTATTTTTTTTAAATGTTTTCGGTCTGTTTCCGGTATTTGTTAATGACGATGTGCTCTGAGATGTGAGACTGGAATTGCACAGGGGGGAAATAACGTAGGCTATCTTTAGATGCGGATTTTGTTAAACTAATATGTTTGGGCTGTGGACCAACACTATACATTGACGGGGAAGGGGGTAGCAATAAAGATAACACCATTAAACAGTTACACAACATAACAGAAATAATATCGATAGCAGCGTCCCTAGCAACCACCTTGGTAACAATGAAAACGTCGCGATTTCCTGAAGTAATCTTCGTAATAACTAGCAAACTAAAGATCATGTACATCCACTGCACACATAATCTGAAATAGCAACTCATATTTCTTGCATCAAATGACGTCAAAACCCTTTTAATGGCCAAACTAACTTTAAATGAGGCATTTTCTACCGAAAATAAAACGAATTTCGGCCATGTTTTCTTTTTCTGCAGGGAGAAATGTGAAGATCATGTGACATAGACGCCAGCCATCGGAATGAATGGTGAAAAAAACGGGGTTTGTCAAACAGAGCACATGGTGTAGTCCAAACGATAGCTGGGGATTCTGGGTAGTGTAGTGTCTTCTGCCATCCTTTACTTAGAAAAAATATTTGTTTCTCCGAATCGAAGGGGAAAAATACAAAAGCATTGCACACAATTTAAACCAATCAATGTTGTGTAATCAACAAGGATAATCTGGTGTTTTTTAGTCGATGAGTAGTGCAGATATCACTGTAAAATCAATCGACAGTAAGAGGAATACTTACTTCCGGGTGTACAATTCTCCGTTATCCAATGGGAATGCTCACATTGCCTTTAAGGGCAACCGGCATAAACGAATGCCGTGCTTCCATGAGCGTCAAATCCCGACGCAGATGGGAATACATTGCAATCAGTTGAAAGCTATTTGCGTCTCTTTATGACGCTGAAGGAGCCTAGGAGTGTCACAATTGGACGCCACGGACACTGACCAAACGTCGCTATTGGACGCTTAGGGAGTGAGAGTGTGTTGACTTTAACATCATTGTTCATGGTGGGGCTAAGCCATTTCTTGGTATGGGTGTAGCCTACCCCAGCCATACCCCGGCGCTGCCACTGGTGGGATGTATGGGGCGGGCCATTCTGCACATGCGTTAAATGCATTAAATATTTTAACGCAATTAATTCAAAAGATTTATTACCGCCGTTAACGCGATAGTTTTGACAGCACTAGTTAAGACATGTATACAATTGCAATGAAAGTAACAAAAACAATGCCATCTCCTTTTCAGGTTCAAAGAACACACATTGGGTTCTTTACATAAACTATTCATATTGCAAATACACGTTTTAACCAGGAAGGGAAGACGGACATGGATATGAGCCATGTGATTTGCAATATCGCAATATATCATATCTCAATACTTAGGATATCGTAGAATCGCAATACTATCGTATTGTGGTTTCAGTATCGCAATAGTATCGTATCGTGGGGAGCCTGGTGATTCCCACCCCTAGTGCTTACAAATCAATAAGAATTTAGTGCAAAAGAAACATTAAAAAATTGATTTATTAAACAAAGAACAGGTGTATCAAATATGGCAAAAAAGTAATGAAAGAACACTAATGAAGAACACAAGTTAATAAACAAAAAAGTCTCAGATTTATCAATTCAAATTAATGTTTTTAAAGTTTCTAAAGGGTTATAAAATATGGCAAAATAATAAAAGTGCAAAGCAAATGAAAGAAAGTCGATTTAATTAACAAGAATACTTTAACTAATCATTAATCTGATGATTTCCTTTTTAATGTGGATAAAATAAGGCAAAAGCCTGAATACATGTCATTTATTTTAACAGTCAATACAAAGTCAAGTCTACATTTTTAATGACTTGCACTTGAACCTCGTGGGTTTATATCCTCACTTCCTTTAACACAGCACGTGACCTGTAAAAGACTTCCTGTGAAATCCTTGTTTTTCATCATGCGGTGATGAATGATAACTGAAACCATGAACTCAGAAAGCAGAACAAGTGACCGCAGCAACATCTGCATGAAAAACTCTCAACAGACATCATTTTAAAAGATGTCTGTCTCTGATATTGTGTCATTTAAAAATAGAGTAAAAACACAATATTGCTGCAAAAAAATACTCACAGGATTTCCACTTCATTGTCTGAGGATCCATCAGTTCAGCTTTCTGAAGAAGGGAAACAGGAACTAAAGCAGGCAGACATCATTACATCCTGTAAATGTACAGTATCTCATCTTGTAAAGTGACGAGACAAACACCGTTTACAGTTATTAAGAAACACACCAGAAGGATCTTTGTGTGTGTGTGTGTGTGTGTGTGTGTGTGTGTGTGTGTGTGTGTGCATGCGTGCGTGTGTCAGGGGCGGATCTACGGGCAGCTGCCCCCCCACTGTAGAGCCTTGCCCCCCCCAGCTTCCCCCACAGCTGCCCCCCCACTGTAGAGCCTTGCCCCCCCAGCTTCCCCCCCACTGTAGAGCCTTGCCCCCCCAGCTAACCTCCCAGCTGCCCCGCTGTAGAGCCTTGCCCCCCCCCAGCTGCCCCCCTAATTTGTGTTTCCTTAAAACTGTACTAAAACAAACCTACACTATTTCCACAAGCTTCTCAAGCAACAACACAAGCATTAAATTAGTTAAAAGTGAATCATTTTAAATATAATTTTAGGCCCGTTAAAAACGCAGCTACGGCCCTGCATTAAACTGCGGAGTGGCGTTCACACAGACTGCGGCTCACAGAGCTGCAGAGAGGGAGCGAGCTGTCCCAGCGCCTGTAGATCAGCTTCCCCTGGGAGCATTTCCCCTTCCACTACTTTAGTTTTTACTAAGGACGAGAGCTTGAAACTAAATATTAATAAAACGCTGCCGTTTGAATCGATAGTGTTTAACAGACTGGGCGTTACGTTACAAAATACTACGCAGACAGCGTCAGCTGGGAGATCGATATCGACAGTAGTTATATGCATACCCCTTTTCATCACATTACAATGCATATAAAGTGAAGTCGTGACGATAAGGACGCCCCTTTGAAGTTGTGTTTGGGTAATAATTGACAGAGCTTAAAACCCCTTGATCCTACCCGTTTTTATTGTTAACAAGACCAACAATTCAAGGTATTAAATTAAGGGAATATTAGATCCAAAAGAGCATGTAACAGTTATAACATTTGGAGACACCCCATCTCTAATCACACACACACACACACGCACACACGCACACACACACACACTAGACTTGTGCCACCTAATAGGACGTTTTGGGGATTTTAACACTTTTTTTGACTGAAACTACGTGGTTTTTGATAACTTTACAGATTTTGCTTTTTTTCACACACCAAGGTGAGAGACACTTTTATGTATATCAAACCTTAAAAACTAGAACATAAAATACTTTGTCTGAATAGATTTACTGTAATGGCACTGATTTTAACGCTATTTCAGTGAATCAATCCAGTTTTGTTAAAATCAATGCTAAAATCATCTCTGTTATATACTAACATACTGTGAGGGGTAGAGGTGTCAAACTCAATTTCATTGTGGGCCACATCAGCATTATGGTTGCACTCAAAGGGCCGGTTGTAACTTTAAGACTATATAAAAATACATATATAAAATAATTAATATATATAAAATAATGTATTATATTATATTATTGCCTCTGCATTGGATTATTATCGGATAGGGTAATAACTTCATAATTAACTACGTCTGAAAGCAGAAGTCTGGGGAAAATCATTGCACGTTCAAATTCTGAGAAAAAAGTCAAATTTGAGATGCATTGTTCTGTACTGTATGGGCAACGTGATCCTGTAAATCGAAATGTAACCATATGATAAACATATGATATTCTTTGCAAGCTCTTGTGGGCCACATTAAATGAAGTTGCGGGCCGAATTTGACCCCCGGGTCTTGAGTTTGACACCCCTGATCTAAAGGCACACCCTGGCCTAAAAAATACCTTTAAAAAAACAAGGAAATATTTTTAAGCGTCTTACCTTGACTTTAGTGGACTCGCTCTGCAGAATGGCTCCCTGCGATGCGGCAAGCATTTATAAAGGGTGACACAATGGGAGTGTTTATCAAAACATGTTGTCTTGTCTGATTTGATATGTTAGCAGTAAAACACGTCTGTCACACCCTGATTTCAACACAGAGGAGGTACAGCTGCTCGGGTTACATTTCACTGAGAAAAAGCCAGCAGGATTTTCTGGTCATGAATTAAAGTTAAAAAGGCAGAAGAATGATTTACAATAAAAATAAAAAAGTAAACATTTTTGTAAACATCGGAATAACATTACAAATGGGAAAAAACAAATACAAATTGAATAAAGGACAAACGAAGACAAACGATCCGTCCTGATCATTAATCTAAATTATATCTTTTTTATTTAAAGTTTGCTTTTACAATGGTACTGTTGTTTGTTAAATGAATATATACACAAATAACTGAACAAATGAATGAATCAATCAATCAAACAGAAGAAGAAGGAGAGGAGGAGGAAGATTGAGAAGATTGTCTTTTTTCTGCCTGTTTTAATTTAAATTACCCAGACCTACTATTCGACCTAACAGTAGCTATTGAGTCCATGTACGTTTACTGCTTGGCTCAGATCCACCAAGGTCAGCAAGATGTCACCTCTATAACCCGATAAGCCCGAGAGCACCCGGATTAGGGACCTGCGTGGTGTTTTTTCCCGACACTGTGTCTCAAACCTATTAATGTGTCATACTCACTTAACGGTTAGAAACTCATCTAACTGAAGATATGAACCATTTTTACCGAAACAAAGCACAAGTCTCACAAGAAGCGTCTAAATTAGCCCTGAGGGAAAAAATGCAAACGCACTTAGCACAGAACTCAAGGTAAAAATACCCTTATTACTCATCGTAACTGCACAAACAAGATATCCGATTAAAGCTGAGATTCCACAGATTCTGTACTGTAGGTATTGGCATCATTACTGAGCGATCAGAAGTTGCGACAGGGGAAGCAAACACAGACATCACAACACGTAGCATCACGGAGCATTCACTGGACATCTCTTACCTTAGCTGTTACCTTTCTGATCAAAAGTTGTGTTCAATGGCAATAAAACGGTATAAACGCGGCTGAAGGTTAATCCATACGTTAATCCAATGTGCGCAGCACTCATTCACCAATGGGTAATGTTTAGATGGATGTTAGGAACTTCCCCTCAATGCTATTGGTTCTAACGGTTAAAAAGAGGTGTCAATCATCAAAATCGACCGAGGGGGGCCAGAGATATGGAAAATCCACCCCAATGACCCCAGAAGTGGGAATTTCACTTGTTTTGCATCAATCTTGATACAGGGTACTTATTATATATTATAGTTTGGATTCCTACATATTTTAGTCTATCCCATCATCCAAGGGTGGTTTTCACTATAATTTACATTTTTTTACTATGTTCAATCTGAATTTACTTCAAAATTAAAAAACATCTATATTGATTCTGACTTTTCTACATCCAACTCACAGGTTTATCATTGCTTTGAGAAAAAAGATTGTTCATTTACTCCAAACGGGTTCTGGGAATGTCATGTTCGAGCCTGAGACCTGAAAAACAGGCTCAGGGCTTAACAGCTTAACACCTGACGAACCAGTTTTTATTTCAAACGACCCGCTAAATCTGTTTAAGCGATCCCGAAGGATTTTGGTATCAGTAATGAGGTGTGGCCCTACCTAAGTGTGAGTGTGGCAGGGTGCAGTCTTACCTTAAAGCAGGAGAGGAGAGCGCAGTTTTCCCAATCCACACTTGTACAGGGTTTTTGCCTTCTCTCGTTACAATATGACAATCATACAAAACATATCATGCTGTGGTAATTGTTCTAATATGAAACCTCAATTCACAGTCTAACATTTATTTCACTAAATTGTAACTTCAACGGCCCAATTCAGTTGTGGCATTATAATCTTCCGACAGAATCCAGAGGAATCTCCTCATAAATCGCCGGTGCTAAAAACACATTCAAGCCAACAACATTAAAGGTGAGGTAGGTAAGTTTCAGAAACCGGCTCGAGTGCACTAACATTTGAAAGTACACAGCCGAAAACAATCCGCCCCTTCCTTCAGACTTCCTTACAGAGCACCTCCTCCAACACACATGAACGCGCACACGACGTCAGCAGACTGGTGAAAGTGGCGAGTCATTGAAGTACTGCTGCAATGCACGCCCAATGCGGGCACGAGATAAAAGGCTGACAGACAGGGTGGCAGTTGTACTTTTTACAGTATTACGGCTTCCACAGATGACATTTTTTTATGGATTTTTTGTCAAAGCACTTCAGATATTCATTGCTATCGGGATGTTGAGAGCATTCCATGGAATATAACAAAAAGTGTATCTCGAGCCGGTTTCTCAAACGTACCTACCCCACCTTTAAGGGGGATTTCCTCATAAATAGTCAGTGATCTGATCCAACAGTTTCAAACTTTCATTCTACAATTCACTCAAGGCTTTAGTCTAACTCCGACAGAATCTAGAGGAATCTCCTCACAAATCGCTAGCGCTACATGCAACCAGTCTGGTTTGACGGAACATGTGATCTCTGCGTTGTGTTGCGTGATCGAATGCAAACGACTTCCTTCTCGCCAACCAGGATTTATTATCTGTGCAAACAGAATATAATGACAGCAGGAAATGGCTTCATCAGCTTTCTACCTCAATACTTTCCTCAGTGAAGCCTGAAGCTAACTGAAGAAAGTAGCGCAAGTCTGCAGAAATGTGCCTGTGCCAAGAGTACCAAAATGAAACGTACTTTTCAAAATAAAGCATTATAAAATAAAGTGACACATTTTACAAAGAAAATATGGACACATTATTTTACCGAAATATAAACAAGTGAAGTTGTACATCGGTTACATACACATTCAAACTTTCATTCAACAAATCAATCCACATACACACCTATTTCCAGCATGAATTCGGAGGAATTTTCTCATAGGTGGCTGGTGATAATATGTTTAATAGAGACATTCAAAAAATCAATCCACATACACACTCAGTCAAACATTCATTCAACCATTCAACAAATCAATTTGAGAGAACCTACCCAGGAGAGAGCTTACCAGGGGGAAAACCCCGCCCTCTCGCTTTCTCCCTCTCAGCCAGTGCTTTTATGATCCACACTTTTTAACGGTAATTAGCAGCGAACCGCTTCAACACGTGTATTTTGGTTTATTCACGGCATTTTGTTATTCTACAGTATTGTTGTTGTTATTGGTATTGTTATATTTTATCACTGTCAGCAGACACGTAAGTGTTCAACAAGGGTGCTTGAATTTTGACTCGAGCCGTCCCTTATAGATACTGTCTTTTTACGTTAGTGAGCCGGATCATTTGGCTCGGCTCTCTTAAAGCGCCGGCTGTTTCGCCTCCCAAACAGCTCTTCGTGTTACCACAGTTTACCACGGAGCCTCCCTGTGTTCTGCCTCTGACTCGCTCTCAAGCGCCTAGAAGTCAAGAGAGGTGGTGAAGTGATCATTATGTATTGAGCAGTATACTCTTTCACATTGAATCATAACAAGTCATTCTGAATGTAAATACAACCGACTCTAAAGTAAGTCCCAGTCTGTGACATTGGACATGTTGAAGACTCAAAGTCCCAAGCAGTAGTTAGAATATTAGCTAGTCTGTGTAATGTGCGCAGAAAATAAACAGTTAACTGAATACTGGGATGGAAATGGCCTATAAGCACTCAGTAAAACATAAACACACACAACACGCTTCTGAATGATAAGAAGTATAATTAAAACATAATGCACATTACCATTTTGAGAGAGAGTACCTTAAAGAACTCAGAAAATAATCTCTTTTCGAACTGAGGCTCCAGTAAAACACACTGGCTGCGTCTCTACGTGGACATCATGGTGTTCACATGAGCACAAAGAGATGGGTTATTCATGTTCCCTGCTTACGTGATAAATACTAGTAACCTGGCATTTCGATGCCTTTTCTCATCTAAACTATTCAGTATTTGTATCTCTATCATGACATAAAGACGAAACTCCTCTCCAGAAGTGAGACGCTTTTGCCGCCGCCATCACTGCTAACTGATTAACTGCTACCAGCTGATGACTTACTTTCCTCTTCTTTGAAGTGTTATTATGTCCATGTTGTCTGGGGGAGAAAACATATCAAACCAAGAGATCGTCAGCTTTGATTTTCGCTGTATTAACAATGTCCTGAACATTTGGTGTGTGTGCCTTACTTCCGCTACCGGCATCGCTTCATACAACAGGTCTGAGCTGTCCAACTATGGCAACACTCCTTGAACATGCGTGTGCTATGGGAGAATCTGCCTTGGTGCATAGCAGCAGTGAAAACATGGTACGGAGTTTCATTGATTTGGGCATTCTCTCCATAAGCAAGTGGAATGGGTTTGATAGTGAAGCACTGACACAGCGCTCTACAGAGTGCGGCGAGTGGAGAGACCGATTCACGGACTTTCCACATGGTAAAAGTGGAGGGTCTAAACTAGACAAGACACCCCCCTGGCAGAAACGCTGCTTCCAAGTGTTCAAAGCAGAAGTCAAGCTTTCAGTTTATGGCTCGGTGGGGGGGAGCAGACCCACGTGAGACAGTATTACCGGCTGTTCAGTTTGAGGAGCGTCATTCTCTCTGGGAGCAGGAAATGGGGTCCACTGCTCTAATGTCATGTAGAGCAGCCATAGCATCTCTGTGACTGCACTCAGCCGGACGGTAGCAGGGCAGAACTGGGTGACTTTTAGTGAAGCCGTCCAAGGCCATAGACAAAATGGAACCACGTACTAACAAAAGGGACACAAGGTCATCAATGTCTCTCTTTACCATTGGCCTAATCATAAAACAAATTAGTGGGAAAAATGTGGAACACTAATCCATCATGTGAAATGTAGAGTTCATTTAAATAATTACTTATGGGTTAAACTCAAATTCAAATTAACATTAGAACTAAAGTCAGTCAAAATTGGACGGATCAGAATTTAATCAATACACCATTCTCCCAGCTCTGTAATGAAAAAGATATCAAGACTAGGTTCATTACAGGAGTGTTAAAACACCCACACATGCACACTTGTCTTATTCTAGTCGAGATTAGAGGGCAGGTCTAATGTTGTGAACGAAATGATCAAGTCAAAGTTATTTAATTTATTTTATCTTGTGTACCACATTTAATTAATAATGAATCTTGAATTACTAATAACTTTAAAAAAGGCAGCAATTTACAATGTGGATGAACGTGAATACTTATCCAAAGTGTGTGCGTGTGTGTGTGTGTGTGTGTGTGTGTGTGTGTGTTGTACATTCCTGCTTTTTTACTTCTTGCACCACAATTCTTTCATGTTCCAATAAAACTTTCACCCTGTCAGGGTGTGTGACTTCCACAGAACTGATACAAACACGTTACTGTGTGTGTGTGTGTGTGTGTGTGTGTGCGTGCGTGTGTGTGTGTGTGTGTATGTGTATGTGTGTGTGTTTGTTTGTGTGTGTGTGTGTGTGTGTGTGTGTGTGGGTGTGTGTGTGTGTGTGTTGTACATTCCTGCTTTTTTACTTCTTGCACCACAATTCTTTCTTGTTGTCTTGTACAATAAAACTTTCACCCTGTCAGGGTGTGTGACTTATCCAAAGTGTGTGTGTGTGTGTGTGTGTGTTTGTGTGTATGTGTGTGTGTGTGTGTGTGTTTGTGTGTGTGTGTGTGTGTGTGTGTGTATGTGTGTGTGTGTGTGTTTGTGTGTGTGTGTGTGTGTGTGTGCGTGCGTGAGTGTGCGTGCGCGTGCGTGCGTGTGTGTGTGTGTGTGTGTGGGTGTGTGTGGGTGTGTGTGCGTGCGTGCGTGTATGTGTGTGTGTGTGTGTGTGGGTGTGTGTGTGGGTGTGTGTGTGTGTCTGAGAACACAGAACCGATAAAAACACTCACGCCCATAAGCACACATGATGCCAGGACTCATTGACGTTGGTGATGCCAGGGCGTTGGTGACTGTTTCAGCAAGAATTCAGTATCCTCTTCCTCCTCGGAACATGACTCCTCCCAGGTAACGATTGCACAACGACCCACAGCATCTCTGTTCTCCAGAGAGTGAGTGTAGCGTGAGAAACAACATGCTCCCGGCCTGTTCATTGTTATGACGCAAGGAATAAAACTCAAAGTTGTTGCCTGTTACAAATACCTTGGTGTCTGCTTGATGATCGTCTCTCTTTTAAACCTCAGGTCTCTAACCTGCTGAGGAGCTGAGGGTGAGGCTAGGGTTCTTCTGCAGGAACAAGTCCTGCTTCTCCTTGAGGCCAGGAAGAGGCTCTGTGACCTTTGACCTGTGCTGGACTCTGGGGATCTGGTCTATATGAATGCACCTGCCCATTGGCTGGTCCAGTTAGATGCTGCGTATCACAGTGCTCTGAGATGTGTGACAGACTGTAAAGCATTAACCAATCACTGTACCCTGTATGCAAGGGCTGGTCTGCTTCACTAACTGCACGGAGGCTCGGTCACTGGTACATTTTTATATACAAAGCCATGCTAGGGAAACTTCCATCTTATATCTGCTCCCTGATCTCACGGAGAAGTGTAAGTGGCTCCTGCCTGAGATCGCATGCTGTGGTTTTATTAAATGAGCAGCTGCTGGGACTGTCTTAGGGAAGACAGCTGTTAGATGCAGCTCCTCTGTCTTGGGATAGTCTGCAAATTAAATGGAAACTGAACAATCTGGTTCCACTACATGTTTTTAAAGCTCGGTTGGATGCTACTCAATCGGAAGCTGTTGGTACCTGTCTATGTGGATAATTATGTAAATGATGCTGTATGATGTCCTTTTTGTTGTTCTGTTTATGCTTTTATATTTCATGTGGAACTACTTGAGCAGGTCTCCCTTGGAAAAGAGATCAATGATCTCAATGGGATACACCTAGGTGAATAAAGGTTTGAAATGAAATTAAATTAATTGCAAACTCTCCGGAGGGACGTTTATTCACAAAAACCCTCTCTGGAAAATCCTAAGTTGTGGAATAGTTTGGCATTAAAATGCTTCTTGATTAGATTTCCAGCGAGAAGTGTATATTGTACTCTTAGAATCCACGTCCAGTCGATGTGTAGGATCTACAGTGTGATAGATATTGTTCCTCGAATCTCTAAAAGTACAATGGGAGCCAGAGCCTTTTCTTATCAAGCTGCACATTTGTGGAATCAGCTTCCAGTTTGTGTTCGTGCGGCAGACACCCTATCCGTTTTTAAGAGTGCGCTGAAGACCTTCCTTTGTGATAAAGCTTATAGTGATAAAATAATCTAATAAGAGTGCATTGACGTAGTTCTTACGGTTGACCTCCTGCAGCCTTATGGGATCGGGATGAATGGTAATGGGGAAGAAATGCAAACATCTAGCGCTTTGGCAGCGAATGGTCAGCAGGAATGTGAATGCACCGACACACTGCGGGTCCTGTGCCTGTTCCCATCACGCCCTTTGTTCGGGTTCCTCAGTGTGCAGGGAATCGTGTTTCCATCCGCCGACAGTCAGACACAAGAAACAGAACTTAACAAAGATAATGGAGAAAACAAAGAGGAAAGGCCGCTTTATTTGTGTATCATCCAAGAAGGAACATCACTACACGCGTACAGTCCTAAATATATAGGAACTTACAAAAAACAAACACAATATAATATATTAATAAATTAAAATAATACAATACGATAAATTCAGGAATGACAATAAAAGTGTATTTGACAAGATAATATGTATTTGTGATGGCTTTCCATTTGATTATATGCAACAGTTATACAAACATTTTTAAATATAGCAAATAAAATATGGAGACACAACTCTGAAAAATGTGAATATACAAGACCCTTTTTTAAATATAAATATAAAGCACTAAATATTAGAAATTAATTAAATGTTTGGAGGGAAAGAAATCGAAGCTGTCTTTCATGGGAACCATTCAATCGGTAAACACATATTTCTCCTTTGAAAATCTAACATTATCGTAACTCGTTGTTATTCCACATGTTCTTTATATATTCACCAACCATCCCTTCTGTTACCCACATGCTCCGACTGAAGGGAATAGTGTTAAATGAATAAACTAAAGTCATCAATATGTTGTCTTTTAGGACTTTAGCGGTGGAAGAAGATGCAATATCCTTTATTGGCCGTAAAAAGCAATATTACAATATAACAAACTGAAAAATCGGAATACCTAATATTACAGTAAACATAGATAAGAATCAAAAAATAAATGCTAACCCTAATATACAAATCCCATTTCACAGATCGACACTTTTTCCTCCCGTGTGACTTCAGAGGGGATTTATTCATGCTGTTCTATCGTTTATTCCAACATTAACCCATATCTATATATTTGAAGCTAGCCACGACCTAGCCCTGCTGTCGAGAAAGTCTTAAGGTAGGTGTGTCCGTGTGTTTTTAATTGATTTAGTTTGTTGCAGTCCTGAAACACAGAGGTGAGTCAGCGTTTTACCACTTCCTGTTCCCTCTTCAATGGTTTTCTGAAAACGTGTTAGCCTGAAAATAAGGTCTGTGTAGGTGTGAAGAGATTTTAACGTACTTTCTACGACCCTAAACATCAATTATCAATCATAACGTGGCGTTAACATGTAAGTATCATAAACGTTTGACTGACACGGAGATTATTTTCTGCACATGGAGAAATCCCATTGGACCATCGAGATGCTGCATTCAGGGTCCAACACAAACATGCATCCTGTACACTCAACGGAAAATAGATCACGCAACTACCAAACAGAAGCCCCGCACACCTCGACAACAGAGTTCCCAAAATGGCCAGGATGATGTGGAACGTCCTTCGCTTTGATTGGTCAACAGGGACCTTTTCCCCCGGCCGGAACTCTTCAGGACACGGGGGAACAGAAAGGCAGCAGAAACACGCCCCGAGGGCAGAGACGCCCGTCACGCACATTATCGGGACGCCGGGGGAAACTAGTGCCGTATTCTGTCATCCCTATCCATCCGAAGCACAGCAGGAACACAAGACGCTGACGTTCCTGATCCGGACGTAGGTGACGGGGGAACGACGGCCAGGTAGCGTTCAATGCACGTCAGGAGGCCGAGATGCTTCTGGTGATCGAAGCCAGGCTGGGGGAGGGGAGGGTCGCGTTGACGGAGGATGAGTTCATCGCCTGGAGAGAAGAAAGGGAGTCAACATATGGACATGCAACTGTTGGGTGGGCAGGTAAGCAGAGGAGATGCTTAACAGGGCGTCATGCACCACGTCTGATGTGCATAGCTTTCTCATTTGAATGCATTTGCCTCAGAAATCCACTTAATGCAAAACTAGGGTTTCGAGCCGACAGCTCAACATGAAAATCTAAAAACATCAATCATCTTTTTTCTGGTTTTGCATCCCATTAACAACTCCCATCTTTACTTAAACATCTTCAAACTTCTCTTGGTATTAATACTTTTGAATCCATGACTTGAAGCTCTTACATTTGCGACCAAACAAACATCTTTATTTAGATTGAAAGGGGGTTAACTGTGCTCGAATCTCAGAGTGTTTTAAATCTTGGAACACATACAGAGAAAAGAGAGATTTAGGATAAAAGCCTCTTACTTGTTAGAGGCCCGTAATGTGATTATTTGGTCAAGCCACAACGAGGTTTAAACATGAACAACTCCACCTAACTCTTATGTGCTGTAGAGCAGTGTTTCTCAAACTTTTTCATACCAAGGACACTTAACCAATACAAAAACACTCGCGGACCACCTAGCTCCACAAATATCCAAAAACACATCGTTTTTTACAAATCGCCTGAAAATTGTACAAACAAGTGGCCACATGTGTGATGAAGGTGTTGATCTGGGCTTTATCATGCAATCAAAAGTGAAACTTAAGCTCGCTCCATTGCGGAGATATTCCCGCGAGAGTGCGGAAAACTTAAACGTATTTATTTATTTCAAATTTGAAATGTTACCAATATACGCACGGACCACTAGGGGGCGCTCACGGGCCACCAGTGGTCCGCGGACCACACTTTGAGAAGCACTGCTGTAGAGTACAATATATTCCACTGGTGACCAAAGACCAAAGCATGAGCAGACCAACCCGTTCTTCATTAGTACGTCTTTGGTTACGGCAGACGGTAACATAACGGGTGGAAACCAGTAAACAAAGACTGTGGATACCAATGAATACCAGGCCAATAACAATTGGGACTCACATTCAAATCGACAAACCTTTTTCATGGTGTTTCCTGCTCTGTTTCCTGTTTCCACCGCTGACTGCAGAACACAGCCGTCTGCTTTCAAAATATAAAGTTAGAGAAGGTGTGACTGGATTACACGGAGGAAAATAGAACTGGGAACCGCATCCATGATAGATCTACAGAAACACAAAGCTGATGCTGGTTCCTCACATGGGTGAACATCCCAAAACAACACACAAACCGTAGTACATTATGCACGCTGTCACTTTGTTACGACACATGTTCAACTATCCATCTGTTCTGCAACACTTTTATAATCAAAGATGTGCAAAGAACCTTCTAGATGTCATTATTACTGTCTTTAAAAAAAGAAAGAAATTCTAAAAAAGAAAGTCTTATCACCTGTGTTGTGATGCAACTTGGTCCTTGTTGGTACTCCTCTGGACATGTGGGTCCATGTCTGTGCGGGGACAGGAAGTCTGAAGACCAGGAGGAATCTTGGAGGAAACCTTGACTAGAACATGTTTGTTAACGCCAGACCTCAGGCTAACAACCACACACACATTCAGAAAGCCATTGATGTCCAGACCAGTGGACAGAAAGGGATAAAATGCTGAGTCATATCAGAGTGTCAGGATTCCAGCACACATTAGCAGTACTAGCAACATGCTACATCCCTTTACTGTCAAAGAAGCCTGAGCAATATCCTCTAATGTCTCGCCAGTAACTTGGCGAAATGCGTTATTCTGTCTACTCATCAAAAAAAAGGTGACGCGCCGCTGCTCCTCGTTGCCACTATCATCTACGATCGTCAAACACTTCTGAATATACAAGCCTCTGTCGTGGAGTTATACTCCCGGGATGCCGGTCAAAGATTCTCTCACCGCTCTCTATTCTATCAACCACCTGAAGATGTATGGGCTCGGCCCTCCGGCTATCACCGTAGCCAACGAGCTAGGAGGCGGAGTAAGCAGGCAGGTGCCTCGGTTAAGTTGAGGAATCCCGTCCACTGTCGCTCGGCACCGGCCTACTCTTCCCGGCCCGGCGATGCTGGACCTGGTCGGCTGTGCTGCTCCATTCCACGGCGCTCCATCGAGACCAGGTGTGCCTTTCTCAGTCCGACTGTCCCAGACACGGACATGGTCACCGGGCCACTGCGTCCCGCGGGGCTCTCTGTGAAACGTGGCCGTGTAGTTTTCCGAAATCTCCGTCTTCTGGCGTGCGAGCCGTTGTCTGATTATATTGATATCTCAGTCAAAATGGCGCTGATCAACACGAGATCCATATCAAAGAAACATTGATCCTCCATGACTTGTTTACAGCCCGTGGATTGGATTTCCTGATGGTGACGGAAACCTGGCTTAAAGCTGATGAGCTCGCTCCACTTCTTGCTGCGAGGGTAAAATACTTTTCCAACCTAATTTCAAACAACTCCCAAGGTGTTAATCAGTACCATTAACTCTACCGCCCCCAGTACCAGCTCAGACATGTCTCCTGCTAAGTGTGAAGAATTATTTTATTTCTTCACGAGCAAATTTGAGGATATTAGAATGAACATCAGCCCACCCCACCTGTGACCTAGCCGTCTCGCTAGTCTGTTCCTCCAAACTGAACTGCCGTCAACCCATTACGCTACCCTCCCTTGATTGTTTCCACCATGAAACCTTCAACCTGCCCTCTTGACTGTGTCCCCACTGCCCTTCTGAAGGATGTCTTTGACTCTAGTGGCCCCAGCATCCTCTCCACAACTAACAGCTCTCTGTCAACTGGTACCGTTCCAACCTGCTTCAAGCATGCAGTGGTCCACCCCACCCTGCGTAGTAACTACCGACCTATATCTAAACTTCCATTCCTTTCAAAGGTCCTTGAAAAGGTTATTCTCAGTCAACTGCAGCCCTACCTACACCAACGTAACATCTTGGAAAGATTTCAATCAGGTTTGAGGCCCCACCATAGCAGAGTTGAAAGTGTACCTGCTCCTCTCTGCTGACTCTGTAACGGAGCGTCCACACTACAGCTCCAACAAAAGCTTGGAGCTGGGCATGTCTGGAGCTTGGGGATTTTATTCAAGCAACACGACCAACAACCAATCACATGAATCTCCCGCCCCCGACATACAAAGCAAAAACCCCCGGGGATTTTATGCGAGCAATATATATATAAACTCCCCAAACAGGCGAAAACCTACCAGTTTCCCCCTCTGTCTCTGCCACCTCCCTCCATGCTGGTTCCTCCGGTTTGTATCCCGGTAGGTGAAGAGGGTCTGGTCATACACAACCGGGTGATTTGCTACGGCGATAGTTAGTTTCTCCTCCGACTTGTTTTGAAATATAGAAATGAACGGCGGGATATCTCTCCCAGCTTAGACGCGGTTTGATTGGCTACGGCTTCAGCTGTCAGATTTTGGGAAATGGGATTTGATTGGCTGGCGCTGTCTACTCCGGCGTCTCAGGCGACAGAAGTTGAACATTGTTCAACTTCTGACGCCTGAGACGGACCGCTCTGCTACCCACAATTCAATTCGGCGAAAAAGCGCGGCTACGTGACGTCACCCCATTGAAAGTGAATCGGCAGATTGGAGCAGATTGGAACTTTCGACGCTGTCGACGCTGTAGTGTAGACGGGCCGTAACTGTGCCATCCTGATTCTTCTTGACCTCAGCGTGGCGTTCGATACAGACATGACATCTTGTTACACCGCCTCCACTACGCGGTGGAGTTGATGGCACTGCCTTAGACTGGTTCACATCTGACCTCAACAACAGAAGCGGCTAGTCTCCCCTGCAGTGTCCCACAAGGCTCCATCCTAGGCCCTATTCTGTTCTCTATTTACATGCTTCCTCTCGACTAAGCAAAAATATATGTCCTTCCACTGTTATGCGGATGACTCACAATTCTATCTCCCCCTAAAAACAAACGACCCGTCCAACATTAAGAACATCATGAACTGCAAGTCGGAAGTTGTCCTTTTCGCCCCCCTGAATCCCTCAAAGCATTTACTAACAGTCTTGGCCACCTGTCCACCCTTGTCAAACCCTATGTCAAAAACCTTGGTGTTGTATTGGACTCTGCCTTTAAGTTTGACTAACAGGTCAATGCAGTAGTTAAAGCCATTTTTTTCCAGCTTCGAACCATCGCCAAAATCAAGCCGTTTCTGTCTTCTAAAGATCTAGAGAAAGTCATCCATGCCTTCATTTCATCCCGCTTAGACTACTGCAACTCCCTGTATACTGGGACCCGTCAGTCATCCTTGTCCCGCCTGCAACGGATCCAGAACGCCGCAGCCAGGCTCCTCACAGGCAGCCGGAAGAGGGTCCATATTACCCCCATGCTGGCCTCTCTCCTCTGGACCCCAGTATGGCTCCGAATTGACTTTAAACTTCTCTTATTTGTGTATAAAGCCCTGAATGGGCAGGGCCCCTTCTATGTTGCAGACGTCCTCATCCCATATTCTAGCTCCAGGCCCCTCAGGTCGGCTAACCTGGGGCTCCTGGATGTCCCACGCTCCAAACTTAAACTCAGGGGCGACCGAGCCTTTTCTATTGCAGCCCCAAGACTGTGGAACAGCATCCCCCTCCCCAACAGATCGACCGCGTCCATTGACTGCTTTGAATCCTCCATATCTGGCTCGTTGTGCCTGGGCCTATGTTTGTTGTGCATACGACCTTTCTGTATGTATGTTTATGTCGTTGATCCGTTTTTATTTTTACTTACTTATCTATTTATCTAAAGGTCGTGTCAGCTGCTCTGTGCTGTACAGCACTTTGGTCAGCGTGGGTTGTTTTTAAGTGTACTTTATAAATAAATGTGATGGATTGATTGATTGATAAAGGACCTTTTCTGGTCCTGGTTTGCAAAGAAATATCCTGATTCAAGACAAGAACTTTCAGACAAAGCCTTGAGTTTCTAAGAGTTTCAAGAACTTTTTGTGAATCTAATCCTCAGCGGAGACATCGGATTCATCAAGCTCAAGAGTATAGTCACACTAAGATTCTCATTTAGCTTCACTGTGTGTGTACTGATCCAGTAGTTTCCTAAAACCCTGAGCAATAACCTCTAATGTCCTAGAAGTGGCCTAACACTGTCCTTCCTACATCTTCTACAAGCTCTCACTCTCACTTCTATTCTGTTATCTAAATCTAGCTTTCACTGTTGATTCCTGCTGCGGCTTAAACATGATAGCGTTCCCGCTCTGTGTAGAAATAGAAGAGGTAGAATGAGACTGCTTGGCAGACAGAGCCAGAACCCGAACATAAGCAACGAACATGTATGTGTCTCTGTTCCTCCTTCCAGCAGGAAATTGCTAACCAATCAAACCAGTAAACCTCATCATCAGTGTAGCCAACATGGCGCAGATAGTAAAGAAAGCCCTCTGCTTTGATTGGTCAATCTGTTCTCTGTCCCCGCCCACTTTCCTGAGTCCAATCAGAACACGGAGTGTGGAGATGCAGCAGAAAGAAACGACGGATACGCATAGGGCTACGATGATTAAAACAACGTAGATGGGGAAATCCGGGAATCTTAAAACTGTCATAACTGCTTCTCCGACGCACATAATCCAAACTGAACCGATGGCTATGTTCCTGATCCGGATACCGGCCGCCTGCTTCGAGCCCAGGTAGGTGACGGGGTGAACGACAGCCAGATAATGCTCTATGCAAGTCATACAGTGCAGGAAAGATAGTCCGGGGTAAGTTAAAGAAAGAATATAATACCCACCCGTCATCATCCCCACACTGCAGGACAGCATGCCGATGGAGAAGAGGGTGGTTCCCGAAACAGCAACGACTTCTAAGGTCACCATGTTGTACGTGATGGCGTCCGAATGGCTCGTTATTCCGGAGGAAACGGAGCGTTGGCGCCACCATCGTCGGAAACCGATCCAGAAGATGAGGATGTAGATGGGCATGAGGAAGAGGAAGTTGGTGACGCTGAAGGAGACGAGGATGGCGGAGCTCAAGAGATCTTCGGAGCACGAGAAGACGAAAGGGTAGGCGTTGGGGTTTGGGAAACAGCGAAGAGGGGAAGTCAGGGAGGCGTTGGAGGAAGAGTTGGAAAACATGATCGATGGTTGAAAGCCTGAGGAGAGAAATATCAAAAGACAATTATCAGAGATGGCAAAAGTACACACATCCTTTAATCAAGTATAAGTACACACATCTTTTACTCAAGTAGAAGTACAATCATCCTTTACTCAAGTAGAAGTACAGACAGCCTTTACTCAAGTAGAAGTACACACATCCTTTACTCAAGTATAAGTACACACATCCTTTACTCAAGTAGAAGTACACACATCCTTTACTCAAGTAAGTATACACATCATTTACTCAAGTACAAGTACACACATCCTTTACTCAAGTATAAGTACACACATCCTTTACTCAAGTATAAGTACACACATCCTTTACTCAAGTATAAGCACACACATCCTTTACTCAAGTAAGTACACACATCCTTTACTCAAGTATAAGCACACACATCCTTTACTCGAGTATAAGTATACACATCCTTTACTCAAGTATAAGTACACACATCCTTTACTCAAGTATAAGCACACACATCCTTTACTCAAGTATAATTATACACATCCTTTACTCAAGTATAAGCACACACATCCTTTACTCAAGTATAAGTATACACATCCTTTACTCAAGTAAGTACACACATCCTTTAATCAAGTATAAATACACACATCCTTTACTCAAGTATAAGCACACACATCCTTTACTCAAGTATAAGTACACACATCCTTTACTCAAGTATAAGCACACACATCCTTTACTCAAGTATAAGTAAACACATCCTTTACTCAAGTATAAGTACACACATCCTTTACTCAAGTATAAGCACACACATCCTTTACTCAAGTATAAGTACACATATCCTTTACTCAAGTATACACATCCTTTACGCAAGTATAAGTACACACATCCTTTACTCAAGTAGAAGCACACACATCCTTTACTCAAGTATAAGTATACACATCCTTTAATCAAGTAGAAGTACACACATCCTTTACTCAAGTATAAGCACACACATCCTTTACTCAAGTAGAAGTACACACATCATTTACTCAAGTAGAAGTACACACATCCTTTACTCAAGTAGAAGTACACACATCCTTTACTCAAGTATAAGTACACACATCCTTTACTCAAGTAGAAGTACACACATCCTTTACTCAAGTAGAAGTACACACATCCTTTACTCAAGTATAAGCACACACATCATTTACTCAAGTAGAAGTACACACATCCTTTACTCAAGTAAGTACACACATCCTTTACTCAAGTATAAGTATACACATCCTTTACTCAAGTAAGTACACACATCCTTTACTCAAGTATAAGCACACACATCCTTTACTCAAGTATAAGTACACACATCCTTTACTCAAGTATAAGCACACACATCCTTTACTCAAGTATAAGTATACACATCCTTTACTCAAGTATAAACACACACATCCTTTACTCAAGTATAAGTATACACATCCTTTACTCAAGTAGAAGTACACACATCCTTTACTCAATTATAAGTATACACATCCTTTACACAAGTATAAGTACACACATCCTTTACTCAAGTAGAAGTACACACATCCTTTACTCGAGTATAAGCACACACATCCTTTACTCAAATATAAGTATACACATCCTTTACTCAAGTATAAGTACACACATCCTTTACTCGAGTATAAGTACACACATCCTTTACTCAAGTATAAGCACACACATCCTTTACTCAAGTATAAGCACACACATCCTTTACTCAAGTATAAGTACAAACATCCTTTATTCAAGTATAAGTACACACATCCTTTACTCAAGTATAAGTACACACATCCTTTACTCAAGTATACGCACACACATCCTTTACTCAAGTATAAGTATACACATCCTTTACTCAAGTATAAGTATACACACCCTTTACTCAAGTTGAAGTACACACATCCTTTCCTCAAGTAGAAGTACACACATCCTTTACTCAAGTATAAGCACACACATCCTTTACTCAAGTATAAGTACACACATCCTTTACTCAAGTATAAGTACACTCACCCTGTACTCAAGTATAAGTACACACATCCTTTACTCAAGTAGAAGTACACACATTCTTTACTCAAGTAAGTACACACATCCTTTACTCAAGTATAAGCACACACATCCTTTACTCAAGTATAAGCACACACATCCTTTACTCAAGTATAAGTACACACATCCTTTACTCAAGTATAAGTATACACATCCTTTACTCAAGTAAGTACACACATCCTTTACTCAAGAAGAAGTACACACATCCTTTACTCAAGTATAAGTACACACATCCTTTACTCAAGTATAAGTACACACATCCTTTACTCAAGTATAAGTACAGATACTCGTGTTTAAAAAGACTCTTGTGAAAGCATGGCCGTGGGAAGGGGGGTGCTGAGGGGGCTGCAGCACCCCCATCTGTTGGCGGAGAGTTGTAACTGCAGCGCCAACGAGTTCACTAAACAAATCGATGCAAAGGTTTTATTTTGAGTTACGATGTTTGAGTGAGCGTCTCGGGGTAAGCAGTCTCTAAAGGCTTCACCATAAGAGGAAGCGATGATGCCGTGTGCTTCGTCTGTTGCTCTGCGACAGAACAGAAAGACGTAGTTAATTATGAAGTTATTACCCTATCCGATGACAATCCAATGCAGAGGCAATGATGTAATATAATACATTATTTTATATATATGATATATTTATACATGTATTTTTATATAGTCTTAAAGTTACAACCAGCCCTTTGAGTGCAACCATAACGCTGATGTGGCCCGCGATGAAATTGAGTTTGACACTCAGGGGATTATGTCCTTCATATTGTGATTTTGTATACATGTTCCTAGTGTACTTTTTAATTTGCATCTTTACTACACGTATAACTCGTGTAGTGCTTGACATTGCTACTGGAACGATAGCATTTCCCACTTAGCGATGAATCAAATATCCTGGATACCGACCTGGTTGATTTGAGTTAGTTGGGCCCTGTGCTCTCTGCTCATCTTAAATCATGCTTTGATGCAATATCCTTTCAACAGTAGGAACAACACGATCATTTGTTCTGTGTTGTTGTAGAATCTGGGTTACGCTCCAGACTTCGTCCACGTCGCCCTCGCTCCGTTCATCCACGACATCCAGAGGAAAGGTGAGCAACCCTTTATTTAAATCTAGTCTAAAGTGTCCTTACCGAGCTCCTAAAGTCTCCTTATCGAGCTCCAAAGTCTCCTTAACAAGCTCCTAAAGTCTCCTTATCAAGCTCCTAAAGTGTCCTTAACGAGCAACTTAAGTCTCCTTAACAAGCATCCTTAACGAGTCTCCTTAACAAGCTCCTAAAGTCTCCTTAACGAGCTCCTAAAGTGTCCTTAACGAGCTCCTAAAGTCTCCTTACCGAGCTCCTAAAGTCTCCTTAACAAGCAACTTAAGTCTCCTTAACGAGCATCCTTAACGAGCATCCTTAACGAGTCTCCTTAACGAGCTCCTAAAGTCTCCTTAACAAACTCCTAAAGTCTCCTTAACGAGCTCCTAAAGTCTCCTTATCGAGCAACTTAAGTCTCCTTAACGAGCATCCTTAACGAGTCTCCTTAACAAACTCCTAAAGTCTCCTTAACAAGCTCCTAAAGTCTCCTTAACAAGCAACTTAAGTCTCCTTAACGAGCATCCTTAACGAGCATCATTAACGAGTCTCCTTAACGAGCTCCTAAAGTCTCCTTAACGAACTCCTAAAGTCTCCTTAACAAGCAACTTAAGTCTCCTTAACGAGCATCCTTAACGAGTCTCCTTAACGAGCTCCAAAAGTCTCCTTAACAAGCAAGTTAAGTCTCCTTAACGAGCCTCCTTGACAACCCCCTGTCTCTATAACTCCTCCCCCTCCTCCTACCTGTGCTCAGGTATCCAGACAGGTGGTGAGAAATGGTGAGGCGGTAATCCTCTCCCCTTAACGAGTCTCCTTAATGAGCTCCTAAAGTCTCCTTAACGAGTCGTCTTAACGAGTCGTCTTAGCGAGTCGTCTTAACGAGTCTCCTTAACAAACTCCTAAAGTCTCCTTAACGAGCTCCTAAAGTCTCCTTAACGAACTACTAGTCTCCTTAACGAGCCTCCTTAAAGACCCCCTCTCTCTATAACTCCTCCCCCTCCTCCTACCTGTGCTCAGGTATCCGGGTGGTGAGTAACGCTGGAGGAGTGAATCCTCTCTCCTTAACGAGTCTCCTTAACGAGTCTCCTTAACGAACTCCTCAAGTCTCCTTAACGAACTCCTCGAGTCTCCTTAACGAGCCTCCTTTATTATTATTATTATTATTATTATTATTATTATTATAAATGTACGCTTAATAATTACGTGTAATATTTTTGTGTAATTCGTATTGTTTCTTAATATTTTATCCCACACACACACAGACACACAGATGCACACACACACACACACACACACACACACACATATACACACACACAGACACACACACACATATACATACACACACACACACAGACACACACACACATATATACATACACACACACACACAGACACACACACACACAGACACACACATATACACACACAGACACACACAGACACAGACACACACACAGACACACATGCACACGCAGACAGACACACACAGACACACACACACACACACAGACAGACACACACACAGACACACACACACACGCACACACAGACACACACACAGACACACACACACACACGCACAGACACCCACACACGCACACACACACATATACATACACACACATGCACACATATACACACACACACACACACATACACACACACACAGACACACACATGCACACACACAGACACACACACGCGCACACACACACATACATACATACACACGCACAGACACACACACACACACAGACACACAAACACACACACACATATACATACACACACACACACAAACACGCACACACACATATACATACATATGCACACACAGACACACACACACACACACATATACATACATACACACAGACACACACACACACATATACATACACAGACACACACACACATATACATACACACACCCACACACAGACACACACACACTTTGCATTATTTATGTATAACAGGATAATTTAATTTGCAACACAAAACCGGTTGCAGTCCTCATTTGAAACAGCAGGGGGAGCTCTCCTTCAGCGGGAGACAGATTAGATATTATTTTATATTACATGTATACATTGTATCTTATTAAATAAATGAAGTAAATAAATATTGGCCTGTGTGTGTGTGTGTGTGTGTGTGTGTGTGTGTGTGTGTGTGTTTGTGTGTGTGTGTGTGTGTGTGTGTGTGTGTGTGTAGTCTGGCAGGTCACCTGATCTCAGAGTACAGGAGGAGTTTTCACCGACTGGCACAAAGTCCCTGACTGGTGAGGATCCTTGTTTGGTGTCTCCTCTCCTCTAGTGTTCTTCTTCATGTCTCTTCTACATCAACATGTGTCCCCTCTTCTTCACGTCTCTTCTACATCAACATGTGTCCCCTCTGTTTCATGTCTCTTCTACATCAACATGTGTCCCCTCTTCTTCATGTCTCTTCTACATCAACATGTGTCCCCCCTGTTTCATGTCTCTTCTACATCAACATGTGTCCCCTCTTCTTCATGTCTCTTCTACATCAACATGTGTCCCCTCTTCTTCATGTCTCTTCTACATCAACATGTGTCCCCTCTTCTCCATGTCTCTTCTACATCAACATGTGTCCCCTCTTCTTCATGTCTCTTCTACATCAACATGTGTCCCCTCTTCTCCATGTCTCTTCTACATCAACATGTGTCCCCTCTTCTCCATGTCTCTTCTACATCAACATGTGTCCCCTCTTCTTCATGTCTCTTCTACATCAACATGTGTCCCCTCTTCTCCATGTCTCTTCTACATCAACATGTGTCCCCTCTTCTCCATGTCTCTTCTACATCAACATGTGCCCCCTCTTCTCCGTGTCTCTTCTACATCAACATGTGTCCCCTCTTCTCCGTGTCTCTTCTACATCAACATGTGTCCCCTCTTCTCCGTGTCTCTTCTACATCAACATGTGTCCCCTCTTCTCCGTGTCTCTTCTACATCAACATGTGTCCTCTCTTCTTCGTGTCTCTTCTTCATCAACATGTGTCCCCTCTTCTCCGTGTCTCTTCTACAGCAACATGTGTCCCCTCTTCTCCGTGTCTCTTCTACATCAACATGTGTCCCCTCTTCTTCGTGTCTCTTCTACATCAACATGTGTCCCCTCTTCTTCATGTCTCTTCTACATCAACATGTGTCCTCTCTTCTTCATGTCTCTTCTACATCCAGTGGTGACTGGTCATTAGCGGCAGGCACAGCCCCACCTAGTGTCAGCAGAAAGTATTACAAATAATGATTACAAAAAAATGCAAAAAATACATTTAAATATATATTAAATAGATTTTAAGATCATCTTTAATCATCTGATCGTCTCATTGCTGTTTTAGTCTGTGTTCTTCTAATGAGTGTCTACAGTGTGTGCCTATTGAGCTGTTTAGAGCCATGTGGGACAAAACCCGATCCTGCCCCTCCCTCTGACTGTCTAAGTGAACAGTGACTATATAAACTACACTGCGCATGCTCAGAATATTTTCCTATTTAATGTGTGTGGCAAAAAAATAATGACCATAGGGGCATAGAGCTGCCATCCCCACCATACGTCATCTCACATCACGGCAGAGCTGTGTGCCGCGAAAAGTGTGGTGTGTGAAGAGGAGACGAGAGAGCTGCAGTGAGGCGTCCTAAAACCAGGAAGTAAGCTGCGCGTGGCTTCCCTCGACAAACAAGCAGTGAGATTTCTCCATAGGATTTTAGAAAATAGCTCCA